>JBCHJU010066268.1:0-11243 GCA_039654505.1 Plocamopherus imperialis | reverse complement strand
GTAGTAGTAGTAGTAGTAGTAGTAGTAGTAGTAGTGGTAGTAGTAGTAGTAGTAGTAGTAGTAGTAGTAGTAGTTGTAGTAGTAGTAGTAGTAGTAGTAGTGGTAGTAGTGGTAGTCATAGTAGTAATAAGAGTAATAGTAGTACATGTAGTAGTGGTAGTTGTAGTAGCAGCATTAGTAATAGCAGTAGCTGCAGCTGCAGCAGCATTTGCAGTATTAGTGTTCTCATCAGTTTAGTCGTCATAAACATCGTAATGGATTTTAACTTCAATGTAAACAAAACGAAGTTTAATAAAGCCTCCACTATAAAGACAATACAAAAAAAAAAACTTCACTGTTTTGTATTGTCTTTATAGTGGAGACTTTATCAAACTTCGTTTTGTTTACAATCATATTGAGCTCTCCACTGTGGCTTTTCATTGTTATTACTGGATTTTAACATCATTCATTCTTGTAGCGGAGGAATATCCGGAATTGAGCGACGGCATCCGTAAACCGTCAGCCAAGGAAATGGAACACGTGTCTAGACATGGCAAGTATGTCAGTATCGCTGGGAGCATCGTGTTTGCCATGGTTTTCCTTTTCATCATCCCCGGCACACTTGCGTCTCTGGAGGTAAGGCGGAAAGAGACGTGTTCTGCAATTGGTTAGGTTATTAATAGACACCGGCTATCTATACGCCATGTCCAATTTTGATCAGTTCTAAAGTATGGTGAAAATGAGGAAGAGAGGAACCGGTATTTTTTTTCAACCTGCCATGCCATCAAGCAAGGCCCAAATCAACCAGGATAAACCAAGACGCAATGTGCAGTTTGTCGATATGACGGTCTGATAAACCCCAATATTACATACCATCCTTTGTCATTGGCTTACAAAGTCTTATACTGTGGGAGGAAAGCGCGGGAAGCTTTTGTTTTTCCTTAACGGCATCTTGACATCGCAGTCACGGCCATAAGCCTTTAACCTACCTTCCAAGTTTGCCTTCGTTAGTTGGATCATTTCTTTCACTGTGCTTTGGAATAACTTGACTTGTCCCATATGATATGTGGTGTTGCACAGTGATTACACAACAGCGCGTTAAAAAAAGAAACACGTGTGTCACATTAGATCCATCAATTCTACTTGGTAGTTTGTAATTGGATGTGAATACAATTCAATCTTGAAGATAATACAGCGCTGTCTTGTATATTATTCAAAACCATATCTATCGTTTACTTATCCTTGGTACATTCCATTTTTTTCTAAGTCAATAGAGGTTGGACATACCAACAAAATCTGTATAAATTATTGCAAGAAATATTTAAGGTAAATGTTATAAGGTATAAAATTTATAGAGTTGTGATAGACAAGAACCATTAACGAGGCAATAAATGGAAAGGCTGACATCCAATTTTAATCAAAGGCAATGGCACTATCGATAAGAGTTGGAAACGGAACGTCCTCCCCTTGATCATCGGATTTACACCAATCAGTATGATTATCTTGGTCATTCTCTTGCTTTCCATCTTCTTCCTCATCTTTCTCCTCCTCATCCTTCTCCTCCACCGCCTCTCATCATTCTCCTCCTTTTCCTCCCCATCAGCATCCTCATAATTTTTATTATCATCATCATCATCATCATTATTATCATCATCATCATTATCGTCATAATCATCATCAAAACAACCACCAACCCCACCATCATCGCAAATTCCATCATCTTCATCATCATTCAAGTTGTTGTCGCGGTTTAAATGGACCATCCCCTTGTCCTAACTTCGTTTGCAGGTACTATCATTCGACGAGTTAAACGTGTGGTCCTTTGTGATTACCACAATGTTGTTTGTTTCGACCATCGCCATCATTGTGGTCACCCCTGTAGAAGAGGTTAAAGCCATCGTTTCCCAACTAAGGAAGAAAAAAGGCAAAAATCACCTCAGCAATGGTATGGATTTATCTTCTCAAGACAAAGAAAATCACCAGGACAGAGCACGCTTTTGAGTCCTTGCTTCTTTTTCTTTTCTTTTTAAAGATTGTCACGTGCCTTCTTCATCTTCGTTTTCTTCAGTGACGTATGCATACCACCTCTGGTGTTTTGTCGCAGACTTTACAGCATTGATTACAGAATCTTTCGAAGCCCCCGCTATTTGACGAAAATGTTATGTTGGTTATGAGAAGACTGGTCGAGGCTGGTAATCATGTTGATTTTTGATGGCAGTTGTTTCCATGACCGAAAAGCAGGCGAGAAAAATGCCCGGGGTGGCTCTGAATTGTAGGGGACAATGAATTTGCTGTGAAGCCCGCGGGTGGATCCAACTTTGGTGGACACAACCGTATCATCCTCGAATGTTTAAAAATAATAATTTGACCGCAACCGTACTTGACAGGGTTCATTCACGCTCGGAGGATTGTAGGAAAATTGTTTCTCAAGAATTTACGTTGAATACTAGGGTTCCCGATGATCATAGCTACAGTAACCATATTAATCATGTCATAGTATAGTGCTACCTTCACATCCATTTTATTTCAATCTAGTGGGACCACTGCTGTTGCATCATTGATGTACTTTGCTGGTTTTGGTTGTTTGTTTTGTTCCTGCTAATTTACTCTACTTTAATATGTACTATTTTAATATGTACAGTTTTATTAGAAGAGCGTCATATTTCGCTTAACGCACATTTTATATATAATTGTCGGTAATTGGTCGGTTACTATTTTGTTTTGTTTGTTTTTTTTTATTGCTGCGGGTTCTTTTGTTATTCAAGACATTTTTGTCTTTTTTAATTTTTAGCTTTTAATTCTTTTTTAAGATTTCTTTTTGCGTATTGGTAGTAAAAGGTACATTTGTGTAATCTTTGCCGTTGACCCACTAAACGGGGCGGTAAATGAAATGGGACCATCGAGTCGACTATGATTCACTACACTGGGTGGAACTTGGGTTTGCATGGGCCGACGTGATTGGAGTCGGGTGTAATCGATTTGGTTGGAGTCGGGTGTAATCGATTTGATTAGAGTCGGGTGTAATCAATTTCATTGCAGTCGGGTGTAATCGATTTCATTGGAGTCGGATGTAATCGATTTGATTGGAGTCGGGTGTAATCGATCCAAGAAGGATCATCAGCGTATGTGCGGCGGCCAAACCCCCCCAAAAAACCCACAATCATACAAGCGTATTATGCACCCACGTCAGACCACAGGGACCAGGAAATCGAAGAGTTTTACGAGGAACTAGAAGAGACAATCAAGACAATATCAAAGTCAAGTCTATTACCATCGAACAAGGTCAAATATATTGGCTACCTCATTGAGACTCAGGCAATGCAAAATAATATTAGACTTACCATCCCAAGAGAGCGTATCACTAAAGTAAAGAGGGACATTAAAAGAGCAACGAAACATGAAAAGATCACGGCAAGATTTCTTGCTCGAATTGCCGGACAACTTGTCTCGATGACGAAGGCGATAATACCGACAAAGCTGTTTCTAAGAAACGTTTATCGATTATTAAATCAAAGGCAAACTTGGCAAGACTTGCTTTGCCTATCCGAACCAGTGATAAAGGACTTGTTATGGTGGTACGAAGCCTTGGATCACTGGAATGGTAAAACATTTAATGCAGAATGTTTAGACTGTGTGACCCTGGAAACCGACGCGAGTCTCGAAGGTTGGGGTTCGAGGTTGACAGACGGCACAGGGAACCACAAATACGCCCAGGGGTTCTGGAGTTCATTTATGAGGCAAAAACATTCCAACGAAAGGGAGATGATGGCAGTATATATGAGTATGCTTGCCTTTCTACCGGTCATGAAAAACAAGTCCGTTCTGATATTGACAGACAATGTAACAACGGCAGCTTACATAAATGTTCAGGGTGGCATGAGTTCAAACCTCACAAAAGTATCAATGAAAGTATGGGCTCTAATGGTGGAAAACAACAGAGGTAAAAGTAAAACATTTGAGTGAGAAAGACAATTATGTGGCCGATTACCTGAGCCGACTGTCAAGCAAGTACGATTGGAGAATACATCCACATCTATTTTTCAATTATATTTTCATAATAATTCATTATAATTTTTATAATTATATATATTTTCAATTATTTAGAAAAATTGTGGGGACCCCACACATGCGATCGTTTCGCATCTTTTCTGACAACTCATTGCAACAAATACAATTCCATCCATGCCGACCCATCCACAACTGGCGTCGATGCACTATTGCTTTATTGCGTTTAACAGCTATGTGCAGACCTTCTGATATCAGTCCCCAGATAGGGTTTCTGCGTAAACATGTACTTTCCAATGAAGATGGTGGTGCTACTATAACATTGTTGGCATAAAGAATGATGCCGATAGAAAGGGATTTGAAATTAAACTAGCACCAACATCTGATCCCATTACAGACCCAATTAATTGTTTGAAGGCTTACATTAACAAAACTAAAACAATGCAGATTGTAATGACCTGGAAAGATCCGTAGTTTTGACACTGACACCACCATATAAGGCAAAAGGGCGGGGATCAGTCGCTCAGATACTCACGAAAACATTACGCGAGCTGGCTTTGCGAAACAGTACACTGCAAGATGCTTTCGCGCTGCGGGTGCAACTGCAGCCGTGCGTTCTGGTTGTGATCCAGATGCTACAAGACAAATAGGTCGATGGAAGTCGAGAGATGTGTTTTTTGAACACAATGAGTATCCTCACTCAGGCACCATTACCGACAGTATTGTTGATTACAAATAAGACTAAAAGATCATGATAATGCTTTATTAAATTGCATCGATTAACTTTACCAGTTGAGCACTGGATGTTAGAATAGTTTAGCGTGCAGAAATTGATTTGATTTTGGTTTCATGATAGTTTCATTTTATTTCACTTATATTTCTCTATTTCTTTTATTTGATACATTACTATTACTAATTACTAGGTACCGTATGTGTAGCTTGAATGTCTCGACGGTTGGGCATGTTTTATTTTACTGTTGAGTTAAAATATAATTGTTCAAGTGAGAGACACGACGTTTGACTGAAGTCTTTTTTGATTGGGTCAAACGTCGTGTCGGGTACTACGTCACCGGCATTACATATCGCTTTTCTTGTTGCAAGTTATTATTATTATTTTATCACATGGAGCATCTCATTACACTTTTTGGTATGTATAGAGGAAATGTCTCTGACAATGTAGACCTCATGTTCTATGTTGAACCTGTACAAGAAGAGATGGTCATGTTTTATTTTATTTGTTGAGTTAAAATAAAATTGTTCAAGTGAGAGACAGGACGTTTGACTGAAGTCTGTTTTGACGACTTTTAATTAAAAGCAGATTATTTAGAAATTCTCTCAATGAATTCATGTGAAATTTGGTATGCGATGAAAAATAGAACTGTTCTTTTCATGTGTGAATTTTCAATACTTTTTGTTTCATAGTTTACATCTTATAGCCATCCAAAGTACTCCGCATTTTTTTTTTTTTTAGCCCACGCGATTTTATCATGATTTGAAGCTTCTCAGCCTTCCTTCGTTATGTATTCAAAAACTACTGCATGTAGGAATATCAAATATTCAGTGAGCTTTGGTATTAATTGCGAGGAGATTTCGACGTACCGGTATTTGTTTTGTAAATTCGATGTACTTTGTTGTTTTACTTAAAACCCCCAAAAATATAATCTTTCGTTTTTATATATGTTTTAGACGAAGAGCCAAGCGCTCTTAAAAAACTAGAATTTCTACTACCTCTGTAGAATGTAGAATTTTCCCTAGAGGTCTTGATCGAGCGTCTAAATATAGATGTAGATCTTGATTAGATTTACCTATCCAGCTAAAAGGAAGCCCCTGTAACAATGAAACATTTATGTTTAACTCTATAATCTAGATTTACATCTACCTATCAGCTGCCATCAAACTAAAAGTAGTCTTAGTCTTAGTCTTCATAATAGCCGATAAACTCAGATAGCTGAGTATTCTTAGCACTCTACTATTTTAGTATTTTGATATGCTAGTGAAAGGAAGCCACTAGGCCTATAGAACATCTAAAATTATCATGTTTTTGTAAACAAGGGCGAAGGCGGGGCACAAGCCTGTAAATAGATAACTATATATATTTTATTTAGATTCAAGATCTAGATCTAGAGCTAGACCCAGATGTAAAAAAAAAGACTCCAGCTCTAAAAAACAAAAGGAAGCTTTTGTATAACCTAACTAGGGTAGATATTATTATAGATCTAGATCTATATGAAACAAATAATATAATAACTAGACATATATCTAGACGTTGACTTAGTTTTAGGTCTAGTTCGTGGGTATTAAGTAAAACTTGATTTTTTTTCTACCTTTAAAAATAATGCTTCTGAGTAAAGATTGTCTTTGAGGCATTGTTCAAAGGAAAAGCTTGGCGCCGTGCAAGAATCCGGAAAGAATTTCCAGACAAAAGCTGGACAAAATCTTCCACTTCCATTCATCAAAAGTTGTTGGAGTGACACTACTAGATCTATTGAACAAATAAGGAAAGCAATAAGAGCTTGGAGAAAGAGTTTGAGATGTGTCGTCAGACAACGAGGCGACTCCACAGAACACATTGTCGACTGGGCATCCACACAAAAATAATTCATCAAACAAGGACCGCTTTTTTTCATACTTTGATTCCCTTCGGTAATCTTAACGTTGTGCAAAAAATATCAAATCAACATTTCGTGCATACCTTTTTGAGTTTGTATCTAACATTTGCGCAGAGTTTCACAAATTTCGGTAAAATGTTTGTATCCCCTTAACGCTTCAAAAGACGGCGTGTCATTTGCTGTATTCGTTTGTTTGTTTGTTTGTTTTTGTTGTTATTTTTTGTTTGTTTTGTTTTTGGGTTTGTTCATTTGTTTGGTTTTTTGATTGGTTTTTCTTGTTTTGTGTGTGTGTGTGTTTGTTTAGTTGTTGTTGGGTTTGTTTGTTTGGTTGGCTTTTTTGTTGTTGTTGTTGTTGCTGTTGTTGTTGTTGTTGTTGTTGTTTTGTTGTTGTTGATTTTTGCTTTGTTTTGTTTTTGTTATGTTTTGTTTTTGCTTCTTTGCTCACCTTATTATCAAATCCTACTTGTAGTGGGGTTTAAGGTAGCAACAAAAGCTCACCGTCCAGATCTGCCATGAGGAAATTAAGTCAAGGATCCCCTTGTCTGTCTCATGTCCTTCATTTCGTCTTCCTCTGCACTTCTCCACATGAATGTAACCAGTACAAAGTTTAATGAAAGCTAATATTATATATAATATATAGTATATATTGTAGGCAAGACAAAGTAGTCAATTTTCGGGTAAATACTCTTCGTCAGACAACAAAGAACAATCAAAAGACAACGAAGCAAAAGAAATTACAATAAAAAGCTAAACATATAAATGGTGGCCCAGAAAAAACGTCTCCAACTTTAAAAGATGAAATCTTTGCCACTATGAAACTGAGTCACATATTAATCTGCAGTCCCCTAAAACTTCCTATTTTGTACTGACTAGCAAAATTTCAGATAGATTGGTACGATAGAACGGTTACAAGAGGGATTTATTCAAGCATACCATTGTTGAGACAATATCAGACATCACTTTCCACGCATGTGCTTACCCTAACATTTCGTAAGCCCTCTGAGTCTGAGTGTCAGTTTTGTTGAATACAATCTTGAGAATCAAAGCAGAAGCTCTAGATCTAGAAACAGATAGATCTGGTGTAGAACAACATCGAGATGTAGATTTAGACCTACAAATACTGTTATTCGCAGACTTTGATCTAGATATATCAAGTCTAAAAAATGACAACATTAAACTAGATCTAGATCTAAGCCTTCACAAGAAATCAGATACTTGAATGAGTGTGAAGTCAAGACTGACAAAGCTCAGCTTGATAAATCTAGCAGACATGAATCGTTTGATGGAGAATGTTCAGTACAAATTTGTCTAGTATGATCTCGTTTTCACTAAATTATAGAGGAACATCGGTGGCAGAGCATGATCGCAACATCCTCTCCTTTTCTCATGTAGTTAGACATTTTCAATGAGGTTTCCGACATCCGATTTCCATATGGAGCAATGAGACCTCCCTCCACTGTTTATCTCATAACTTTGAAAAAGTTAAATTAATCATGGTCAAATTTACAATCACTGTAGGCAATCAACTGATTTCGTAATGTTTGAAAGCTCAAAAAAAAAAAAATTAAGAGTAGACATTGATATAGTAAGCTTTCAAAGTTGGAGTCTTTTTTATTTGGGCTACCCAATGGTTCCGCGATATCGCCCATAGCGACATGCGTCTCCTGTATATCTTCATTTATCGAGTCAATCAGGTTCAAATGTTGACACATTGTAGGAAATTGATTTATTTCGTAGTGTCTCGAAGCATTCAACATATTACGCAGGGACAATGACAAAGTGAGCTTTCAAAGTTGAGACATTTTTGTTTGTTGATTTGGGGTTGGGGGGTTTTGGCCACACGATATATAAAACAAGGAACAAATGTGTAAAAATATCTAGATATAGAAAGAAAAACTTGGCCGTGAGAGAAGACTAACTGAAGATGTCCTCGGTCCTCTTATCTTAAAAAAAACTTTGAAGAAATTAATTTATTACTGTTTTTCTCCATGTAGCCTTTTGCCTTCCTCTTTTTCTTTTTCTCCCTATGTTCCAATGTAAAACAGTGTTCCAGGGTACACCGGAAGGCAGCAGAAGGAAAAGAAAGAGTAAGACCTCAAAAGTCTTTGGTGTATAACACAGGAAGGCGGGCGGGGAAGACTGCTACGGTATTATGTATTTTTGTTGAGCGCCAGTGCCAAATCTGTCAAGAAATCACTGCTGTCAGTCAGTTACTGTTACAAATGACTAAACTGATAAAGAGATTAACCAGTTTTGGTTTTAAACACTTCTGTGAAGGCCTTCTTGTATTTGCTGGAAATTCCTACGTAGAAGAAAAAATTCAGGGACGAGTTAATGACGTCAAATATAAACTTGTACAAGTGTATCAACCCATAGAGATTTCTGTTGACCCCAATCGGAGAAAAGCTCGGTATATAAGCGGCAGCAAAACCAGGTATGAAACTCATCGATAGACAAATAAGGAAAAGGCAGGTTACCAAAAGAACCAGTTTCAGTACCTCAACGTCTCTCTTTCCATGGCCAGCTGATTGCCGTTTTGAATTTGAGTTGTCTCCCTTTTCCTCATTGTTGTGTCCGATGGACGACGTCTTTTCCCGCCATTCCTTGTAGCTGTTGAGTTTGTACAGCATCAGAGTGGTTGCTATGCCGACCAATATTGTAGCCGATGCGGGCAACACCGTGTTCAAAATGAGAGCCGAGTATTTATGTATTCTTTGTCCTGTGGTAGTCATGATCAATGTTGCAACGGTTGAATTGTCCTCACCGTAAAAGCGCCATTTTATTCTGATGACGGCGTAACTGATGACGGAGGCAGTGGCAAGAACAATGTAGATTACAGTTACAACTATAGTGGTTACCTTGGGTTTCAGGAAAATCCTGGCCTTGAAAGGTATCAGGACGCACAGGCATCGCTCAACGGCTATGTAGACAGTTATCCAACACGTAACACGAGACATCATTGTATGGGGAATGGTACCTACTAAAATCATAAGCCCTCGACAGGTTATCAACGACGCGGCAGGAGATGTGTATTTGACCAGTTCACAGAAGGTGTATGGAATCAAAGTGAAACAGGCCATAAAATCGGACATGGCCAATGCAAAAAGACCAACGGTGTTGCTGTCGGAAGCCACGCCTTGATGAGCGAATACCCGGATGTTGATGGCGTTTGTGACCACGCCCAAGACACAGAAGGCGAAGATTGTGAAATTGAAGACGCTTTCCAACCATACCAAAACTTCGTCCGTGACAATCGGATGTAAGACAGGAGGACTGATAGGTTTGAGAGTAAATCTATTGAAAGTGTGAATGGAAGTATTCATTCTACTTCAGAATGATTTAGAATTTAATATAGAACAGTTGGTCGATAGGCAACAGACAAAATTGGTTTGTCGGATATTTTATAACGACTGAGCCGCTTTGTGTAAAGAGATACTATCAACTGTTTATAAGGAATAAAGCACTTTGTCTAAAGAGTTGTTATCAACTGGGCCCATAAGTATTTAGATGATATTTGATCGGAAATATATAATAATATGAATCGTTTACGACTTTTCATAATCTGCGACAAAGTTGAATGTCTTACTGATCAGTAAATTACAGGATCATTTTAAGAGGACTTCATCGATTTCGTAATAACTGCAACTTGAGCGTTTTTACTCATTAACAGTTCAGCAGAGCAAAGAAAATAATCGATTCGTTTTGAGAACAGCACTTTTTATGAATTTTGTAAGTTTTCAATTTCTCTTTATTCTATTTGGCAGAATAATCACAGTAATTTAAGCATCAAGACAGACACCTCCTCGTAAATACATGATGACGGCTTAAAAAGCTTTCATCAAAAATATATTATTTAATGTTCTAATATCCATACAGACATCTATTCGTAAATACATGATGTCGGCTTAAAAAGTGTTCACCAAAAAACATATTATCATTTAATGACATACCAATAGTATTCTGCTAAAACGTTACACCAATTTAGCTATCGATTACTTTATCATAGTGGTTGTTATGTAATCTCAGCTCTTCCTCTTTCACAATGCTATTTAGGGAGACATTTGAAAAAAATGCAGATAATCGTCTGTTGTAATGTCAGTACTGTCATAACCGTTAATATAATTGTGGTAATTGAATACCACCTTTCAGAAACGTGCAGTTAAGCAGTAGAGGATATCTAAGAACAGAGGTTCCCTATCTAGTTAAGAAATGGTTAAGGACTCCGGTTAGGTTCGACAAGAAATGACACACTAAAACGTCCGATGTGACTTAAATTTTATCAGGGAGTGGGGGGGGGGTGTAATAAGTCTTTTTAAACATGTACACCACTGGGAATTGGGCCATCCAAAATCAAGACGAAAACACGTTGAATATATTCATTCGCAATCAATTAAGGGCGGTCCTCGGCATCTAATTCCAGACTGTAATCTCGAATACAACTTACTAAAAAGGAAAGGTCATGTTTAAACTCTACCCCAGTACGTTCGAAGCTAGGTGGAGGCAATTCGGTCACATCTTAAGACAAGGCACCGATGCACCAACTACTTTTATCTTCTGATTAGCTGACAAACTCAGCGGAGTCAACGCGCCTGAGGTAATTCATTTTTGTAGCATTTTGATATTATTGTTGTGCATTTATGTCTGCCTGAA
>JBCHJU010066157.1:1142-11244 GCA_039654505.1 Plocamopherus imperialis | reverse complement strand
ATACACATACACAAATAAAGTCCCTAGCAACAATGTCCTGAAATTGTAATCCTTAATTGCATCTTTATAATATCATGGTATTTCATTACTCCGTTAATGATATACACATATGTAATTGCCATGGAAACATTCAAGCCACTTCGCAGAGTTTTACCATTAAACCTGTATTCCACAACCTTGTTTCCTCGCCTTGATGTGTGTATGTACAGGCGATAAAATGTTTACCAACAGCTAAAGTAATGACTGCGGAAATTCGAAAGGTGTCTTACTTAAAGGAGTCTATTAAGTGCGTGCATAGTTGAATACGATTTGAAAGCTTTTAAAGGACACACACGTCATTCAATTTCATATACGCATAATTTCAATTTTTGCTGTGTTTTTGTGGGCTCTTTAAAAGTTGTTTTAATACTGTTTGCTTGTTTGGCCATACTTGTGGCCACTCGTGGGTTTGAGCCAATGAAAACACTAACATGCCCAGTTGTATTAGTTCGAAGTGTTTCAGAATTCGAAGGGAGACTTACCAATGGAAAAAAAAACCCAAGACCAGCTATATAACAACTGATAACGGATCACCAGATGAATGTGACACTGAGGAGGAATATGTAAAGATGGGACTTTGAGATTTTGTGAACCTACTATTGCCATAACTGGACTTTCAAACAGGTGATCTGCAATCTGTAATTGACTGACAACCTATTCGACGTTTCATCTCCGATAATGAGGAGTCCAGAACTAGACAAGTGGGTAATGGTGTAGTTCAACGTGCGCATTTCTTTGGAATGGGAGTAGTGTGCATACGCCTTGCAAAATCAAGTACTTTCTCTTCTGTTTCTGATCCTCTGAACGTGTTTCAAAAATATTTGGGGTATTTTTACCAACTGGCTTTCTTCTCCTCAATGGAATTTGTTTTCATCAACCGGAGATGTATAGCATATTGCAAAAGAAATTAATATTTTAATGAATAAACATTGAATGACATGTGTTCACCAGCCGTCGATTTTAGTCATACTTTCGCCATTGAAAGACAAGTAGTTTTTCTCCACTTAAAAAGCAACAGCAACCCAAGTAAACAAACTGCTTGCTAACAAATGAAAATATTGTTCAAAGTAAAAGAGCGCACAAGCACAGATTCTCTTACCTAGAGAAATAATCCGACCTTCACTCATCTGTTCAAAACGACACATCTTCTCACATTGGACCAAAGAAAAAGCGGAACCGAATAGGGAATAGAGACTCAAATCATAAATACTTTAAAAATAATAAAAAATAAAACAATTGAAGTATGTGAATCTTTTCAGTTATAAAACAATATGCAATTAACATTCTTAATTTGGATACAACTAATACATTGATTGGCTATGAACGGCAGAGGACCGAAAAAGAAGAAAAAAAAAGGTAAAGGTGGACATAGAAAGGCATGCCGAAAGATACAAAAGTGTGGATAATACAATGATAAACGGAAAAGGAATGTCTACAGAGAAGTGAGGTAAATGCATACTAATCATTACAACCGTGTAATGGTTTCATAGGAAAGCCATACCTATCGTGAAATACAAATATAATTGTACCAAACAAATATTCGGGAGTTAGAATCTCAAACGATGCCAAAGACACGACTGAAATCAAACACAGAATAATATGCGCCAACTGGGCATTTAACCTAGTAAAACCTGTCATGCCTACCACAAAAATCAAGATAGAAACAAAACTTCAACTTATTACACATGTGTTCTTTCTGCACTGCTGTATGCATATGAAACATGTACGTTGGATGCTGAATTCCAGGAACATACCAAGACATTTGAAATGTGGATTTACCGCCGAATCCTGAAAATATTCCTTGGTTAGCAAAGATATCGAACGTGAAAGTTTTGTTTAGTCTAAGAAGGGAGAGGGAACGATAAAATATCATAAGAAGACGTCTGATGAAATTTTTCGGACATCTCTGGTGAATTGGAAAGGGTTAGAAAGTTAACATTGAGTAGATTCATAGAAAGAAAACGAGCTAAAGGTAGACAGAGCATCACATTCGTGACAGGGCTAAAATGGTCACTATTAATAACAGGCAGAAGCAAAACAGCCGTGGAGAAGAATGGCCGGCCACGAGCAAGCAAGCAAATGCCAAACGAAGGAAGTAAGTAAGTATACCAAACAAGCCTATCATTCATGTTGGTATGGGGAGATGTATCGTTACAGGAGTATGTAACTTAGGTTTTTAAGGACAAGTCATTGATGTATTGGGTATACATTTAATGCTATATCTGGACTGAATAAATCAGAATGCAAATGGTCGTAAAAAGACATTCTAAGACTTGAAAGCATTTGCCTTTATTGATCAAGTGCGAGATGGCATTATTATTCGAAACTTTGTTAGTCTACCAATATAATTAATTAAAATCAAACATTCGTACTGTAACAGTCATAACATTATAAGCATTCTGAATTTCTGACCTTCAGGAAGAAACTATATTCAGGGAATCATAGACGACGAAGAATAAAAAAAACGACATTCAAATATAAATGACCGGTTTATCAAAAAAGTAATGACAGTAAAACAGGATGACGACATGAAAAACAAATGTTAGGAAAACAATTTAAAATCGCATTGTGTATCAAAAAGTTCTTTTATGCCTGGGACAAAACGAACGTTCTGGCTCTTGGCACTGGGCCTGCCACCAACAATCTTAAATTCTAGTCCAGTAAAAACATGGCCAATAAGACCCAGTCCATGCAAGAGTCAATCTAGGTCCTGGAAGGAAATGGCCATAAAGACCCAATCTACCAGAACCAGACTATACAACACAGAAATCGATTTAAGTCCTGGAAGGAAATGGTCATTAAGACCCAATCCACCAGAAAAAGACTATATAACACAAAATTCTCCCACGTCCTAGAAGGAAATGGCCATTAAGACCCAATCAACCCAGAACTAGACTATACAATACAGAAATCGACCTGTCCTAGTCGGAAAATGGCCATTAAGACCCAATCCACCAGAACCAGTCCGTTCATGAGTCGCCTTTGTCCCTGAAGACCTAATGTACCAGATCAAGAAAATCTTTCAGTTAATTCTTTTTCTTAAAGATGATGGTCGGCAAGACCCAATACTCAGGAGCTAGAGCGCGTGGTTATTATTATTTTTTCTTATTATTCTTTGCCTTTCTTCAGGCGGTGGTTGGGTGAGGAAAGGGCATTTATGGGAACTGTACGACACAATTAAAGTGTCATTTGATCCCTTTATGTCATTCTGAAAGTATATTACTATAAACACCGGGATGATTGGCCAATTTTACGACAATGATAAAGAAAATAAATTCATGGAATTTTCACCCTCCAGCTTCATTCTATAATTCTTTGAAAATTCTTCAATATCTCATTGATTACATCTAAAGAGTGCTTTTCTTATTATCTGACACAAAGTCCACTTACACATCATGATTTATCAGCCCGAGATATAATAAGACATAATTTATAAAAGTCAAGCGTTGACTCAGCGAGTTGAGCAAGCTGCTTGCACCTCATGACTTGTCTTCCCAAAGGAAAATCCGTCTGACAAAATGTTATATATGGTCAACACCCCTATTCGGAATCGAAAGCTGGTCTTTCACAACTTAACTTAAAAAGAGACTCACAGCTTTCGAGATGTGGACATACAGGCGTATTGGACGCATTTCATGGAAAGATATGGTGAGCAACAAAATGTGCTGAAACGGCTGAACCTGAAAAGGACAGAGATTTTGACCTCAGTTCAGAGGAGAAGGGCCAGATATTTTGGACACATTAAAAGGCACAACTCCTTTCAGAAAACCATCATGGAAGGAAAAGTACAAGGGAATCGGGGACGTGGCAGAAAAAACCCAAACTGGTTAGACAGCGTTGCCTCCGATGTACAATGCCCCATCAACGAATGTGCTCTACGAGTGATGGACAGAGCAGGATGGCGAACCATGGTCTCCAACGTCGAAGCTGACAAGGAACAACGATAATAATGATGCATAAGTCACTAAGAGCTTGGTTTTCGTACAGAATGGCACTAGAGCGATAGTTAAACGTAAAAGAACATGTAGGATTGAAATCCACCAAAGTACTTTTAAACGGAATATCCAATCCAATCCATACTGTCACAGCTTTATGGATTGAAGATATACTCGAAACTGTGTACCGAGAGTGGTTGGACTGACGTTGATATAGATCTACATTGATTTGGAGTTTCAGTTGTTGTTTGGCCGAAAGAGACATTTTTTAATTTCATTTTTGAATTTATCAAGATTTTGTGTTGTCTGGACACTATCAAGAAAGGAGTTCCATAGTCTGGCTGCGTCAGGGAAGAATTAGTGGAGGTGTGCGTCTAACCTTGAGGACGGGAATTGATTGATCTATTCTTTCACGGTGTATATATCTTATAGGTAAATATGTATGTATGTTGTCAAAGTTTGTGTTCATCATAGGCAGAATTTTCTTAGCTTTCTGATAGTATTTGAATTAAGTCATTATCGCCCACAGTAATAGCGTTATATGCGTTAGATCACTGACCAATTGAACATGGCCCTCAGCGTAGAAAGTCTAAAACACACATACTTGAAGCTACTCTATGAATCTACACAAGAAATAACTGGGAAGAAGTCTATGACAAGAGGTAATGGTTTGAAAGATTCAAAGCTCAGAATATTGATGAATAGCAAAGGTCACAATGCCAAGACTCGCTGAGGCTCAAATGGATCAAATGCTGGACATGAGAAAGGCTGGTCAAACATTACGTCAAATCAGCAATCGCCTTGAATGTAGTCATAACACAATCTGTCGCCTCCATAAGACCAAGGCATACGGGCTCCTGGTACTTGTACCACCAGGCGGCGTAGTGACTCTGCGATGGAGCGTTGGGCATTTTCCCCTTAAACAAAATCATTTCCCCTGTTGCTCTACTCGACCCAGGTGAAAATGGGCACAGCTTCGGCTGGGAAAGTATTCTGCAATAGACTAGCATCCTATACAGAAAGAAGTAAATCTATCTGTCACTGTCCGCTTCATGATACGGAAACTGGGATAAGCCTGTGAGCCGAAAAACTCGCGAGAACCTGTTCCACTGGAGACCACGATGGTCGAGGAGGAAGATGAAAAGTGGCCGGCCCGATTGCTTTGTTTGATTGAATGATTGCTTTACAACCCGTTAACCACTTGGGGCATCTCAGGGTGAAAAAAGAGGGGAAAAGGGATGTTAATGAGGAAGAGCATTTAGAATAGTAGTACAAGCATGCTATGATAATGGTAATAAAATGTTGGAAAAAGGAGAGATCACTTGCGGGGAAAATAAAATCATCTCTCAAAAACAAAATAACGATGGCCATCATGCCTCAAAATATGCACCACGATAATCCCCCAGGATGTTCTATCGCCCTCTGTGTACACACATACTCAGTCCTTTTAGATAGCAAGTGATCCCGTTTGTGACACAATGTACATCAATGGGGGATAGCAACCAAATTTGGACTCAAGGTCGGTCTGCATCAAACTGATGCATCTCTCCCTGAGGCCCATATGCCCCCCTCCTCCACAGCAACCCTGGCATGCCCTCTCTAATGTTGCAGTAAAATCAGTGGCATTTCCACATGGCAGAATTGTCTTCTAGAGAATTACAGCAGTAATGTTGCACCCAAGGGAGAGGCTTTCTTGTCATAGGATGGACTGGAAAGTGGCCCTAGTGCCGGGCCTAATTGCCATGGCCATGCCAGACCTGTCAACAATTGAGGACCGATGGGATATTTTGGTCGCCAGGCTAGAAGTCCACTTACAGTATCGTGTGACTTGAGCTGAGCAACATGATGGTCGAGAAGTGCAATATAAAAAATCCATGGATAAACTAGAGATTTGATAATTCAGAGACAAGGCATGTTGGGCAAATGGCGGACACAACCGCTACAGATATCATTCAAATAACAATTACTTTGTTTATCAAGAGGAAATAATTGTAGTACTCAGAATTCTACTACGTCCCGCCAAAATCCAATTAAAAGCATAAAAAACAAAGACATCTTTGCACAATCCATTTCAATTCAATTGGACGTGATTATTCTTTATACGGATTAAAATTTTCGTTCCTTTTATTTTGTTACGTTTGGGTCATTGCCCTTTGAAAAGTTGCGTTTTTAGTGTTGCCTAGTATAGTTTCCCGCTATTACCTGACCCACGTGACCTCTCACCTTTTGCCATCAATGTCCTATGACTTTACAGCTTCGGTCATCTTTACCAGATGGGTGGTGAAGGCAAATCACGCTTTTCTGCTCTGGGCCAGGTGTTTTAGGTTTACAAGCTCTTAGTTTGGCGTCTGTGTCGGGCTATTCAGAAATTTTTACATCGTTGTTCAGGCAACGTTGTCAATGGCCTTCCATCATTTTTTTAGTTGTTATCAGTAACATAATGGGTCTTTGCTTTGCTCTTTACAATCTATTTAGAAAATGCCTTGCGAGAGGTCCGGCCTACACTTCGGAAGCCTCGGTCCCAGTATGAAAAAGAAATCCCGAACGAAGTAGCCTACGTCGATGACGTCGATTGTATCGGGTACACGTTTGAAGACGTCGACAATATACAAGAAATCCCCTGAAACACCATCTGGAAGTCAACTTGGAAAAGTCATAATATAGATTGATATCAAGGAGTGAAAGAGTCTGGAAACAAACGAGAAAAGTGGGATCATTCATTGGCGACCAAAAAGATGTAGATAGATGAAAACAACTTTCCTCAGTGGCTCTCTGCAAGCCACACCATATTTGGAACAAAGAAAAAGGAATACGATTCATGACAAAAATACTTTACAAGTCGCTCGTGAAATCCACTCTATTATACCACTGAGGCACGCTGACAAAAACTGAGGAGAAAAGTCTGAATGCCTTCTATAGTAAACACTGAAGAAGGTTTTTAACATCATATACGCAACCAAAATTACAAAGACGGCCTTATACAAAGTATGTCACGATAAGCCACTCTCCATCTACATCACAGAAGGTCACTGGAACATCTTCGGGCACACCATGCGAAGAGACAGATAAATTCCTGCGAGCAAAGCAACTCGAGCCTATTACATGAGAGAAAGAGTCAGATTCGTTGGGCACCTTAAAACCACTCTGACCATCATTCTATAAAGAGACCTGTCAAACATCGGTCACCCCGTACAACTCTTATCAGCCAAGGATTTGGACAAGATCATGACGCTTGCCCAAATACAGAAGCAAACGGCGAACATTGACGGCCAGGAGAGATCTAGATCTAGTCAAAGCAGCCGAAGCGAAGCAGTTGGACAAGTGGGAAACAACACAGTAGGAAAACTGAGATGCGGCACTGCCCTAATTCAGTAAGTCAACATTGCTTTGTTTGCTGGAATGTCCTCATCTTGTCTCAATAATGTTACTAGAGTACAATTATAGTTGTTGATTACAAATCTGCCTGCAGTCTTGCATGTTTTCTTAATCACACCTGTAGTTTGTTTACAATGTGGAACGCATGAACAGCATACAAATTCTTGGACTGACATTTGTAGCACTTATCCATAAGGTGTGCACATAATTACTGATGTTACGTTTTAGGAATCCGTTTAGGCTATTTACTTTTTACACATTGCCTGGTGTAATTCCATTGTGGTCTATTATCAATTGCAACTTCTGGACGTGGCAGTGTAACTCTTGCTTAGATTTCCTTTTTCCCTTTCTATTTCATAGTTCATTTGAACATTAGTTTTTTTTTCTCTTCATTTTACTTTTTCTTCCTTTGTAGCTATCTCATTTTATCTCTCAAATAAAGGTGTTTAGATTCCCGAAATGACCTGCAGTCTTTCCTGTTATGGCTTTTTTTCTTTCCCGTCTTTGAAGAATATATTTATTATCTTTAAAGCCTCCTTTAACTCTTCATTCGACTTCATACGATGTCTGCCTCTTGTTCTCTTTCCTTGGGTTCTAACACTATGAATAGATTTATCTCTGTTCTTTTATCATTCACTGTTAAAAAAGTACTCCTATCTAAGCTGATTCATTTTACCTCCTTTTTACCCTGACATATTATTTTTCTGCCTCCTGTTTAACTTTCATTGTTGTTTTTCGACATCTTTTTAATTCCTATGGCTGTTCGCTAGCGTGGTTGTTTGACTTCGCAGCCTCAGCAGCCCTCCTAATTTCAGTGCAGAGATTTCTCCATCGCTTTCGATCTGATGCGATTTCTCTGAGATTAATGGGATACTGTTGTTTTTAATATTCTTCAGGTGGTTATCAAGCGTTATCGACAGCTTGGTAACTGGACTGTCTTTGTATTATTCTTTGACTTCGGAAAAAAACCGATCATGGGTCTGTTGGCTGTCTTTTCGGGGGTTTTGTCTCAGTACGTGTCAAAATAATTCCCATCATGCCTCCGTGAAATCGTGTTTCATTGTATTTTGGGTATGCGCCAAAAGTAAACAAAAAGATATTCGGATGCCTCAGTCAGCTGGCATAGGAGCTAAATCCTACTTTTAGGTTGAACTTCGTCCCTGCTAAAGAATAACACTGACTACAAATCTCCAACGCCTGCCCAAAGCCACTGGGAAGGCGTTCACAAAATGCAGCCGACAGATGTGATCATCTGGTTCCATTCACATCCTGCTTGTTCTTTCTTCGTCACAATGTGACAGTAATATTGGTAATGTTTCTGCCACTGTAAGAGTGACCCTTTTGCCACGACTTCTTTGTTGACTATGAAATTAAGCGTACATCTCCTGAACAACTGACTGCTTAACTCAGTCTTTCAATGATGCATGTCGTGCGTTAACACTTAGGTTCTATTTTTGTTGTTTTTGTTGGGGCTTTTTTTTTATTCCTTTACTGATTCATGAATCCAGGAAATAAACAAATTCAAGATAAAAATAATGGGAATTTCGGAAACAAGGTAGAGTGAAGTAGGAAAATGTAAAGTTGATAATTATGAATTGGTCTTCTCAGGTGCAACAAAAAATGAAAGAAGAGTCGGATTGTTAGTTGATTGTCAGACATCAAAGTCCATATTAGGCTTTCGGGGCATATCCGAAAGACTACTTTCAGTCAAACTGAAAGAATAGCCTTTTGATTTAAATGTAATATAAGCACACGCCCCTACAGCAGATGGCGATGGAAAAGACATTGATCAGTTCTACGATGACTTAATAACGCAAAAAGACAATGAACACGATATAACTATAGCCATGGGTTACTTGAACGCAAAGGTCGGTCATGAAAGTATCGATGAAATCGTTGGAAAATATTATGATTTAAGGTCTCAAAACGAGAGGGAGAAATTCTGATAGACTGGTATAGCAACGAGAACTATACAGTAGTCAATACATGGTTCAAACACCACGTGGGAAAATTATGGCCTTGGAAAAGCCCTTGCACTAAATACGAAAAACCAAATTGATTATATACTTATCCAAAGACGATTCAGGAATTGTTTTAAAGCAGCAAAAACAAAACCGCCAAGAGACATCAAGAGTGATCATCGACTTGACTGTTGAGGGACTGTCTTGTTTGTTAGTAATCTCCCTCACATCGAGAAAGGAAGCAGCAATGTCCTTCGCTTACAATCAAATGAACACGAACATTTGTCAAACCAGCTAGTCACATGGGAAATCCCCGCTAGTCGATGCCACCACTGATGCGAACAACACAGATCTAGGCCCTCCATTCATCAACCAGACAATCTGCTGGCATTTCAGCAGAAATGCGTTTGTCATAGAATGTCTGCAGTTTTCTTCGTTACCATTATCATTCAGTCTCTGACAGTCAGTGGCTTGACCACCTAGGTTGAGCGTCATACTGCTTAGATCTAGTACTGGGTTTTGCCAAACAACCCATGCAAAAAGAGTAAGCATTTAAGGTGTTAAGTTGCGTCGGTGGCTCAGCGGTGAGCACAAATCGACAATGAGTCAAGTAGCGTTGACCATGGTCACTTTTTAGAAAGGTGACCTCTTGCATGGTCCGCTCCAAAAACCACCGTTCATTGGTGTTCACCTTTGCGTTTAACACAACTCTACTCTGCGGCTGACGCTCGGTTTTTTAGTGGGGGGGGGGGGGGGGGGGGGGGAGGGGGGGGGGGGGGGGGGGGGGGGGGG
>JBCHJU010066046.1:0-11244 GCA_039654505.1 Plocamopherus imperialis | reverse complement strand
CTAAAAAGTTTATCAGACAGCTTATCTTGTCTTAATTGAGTCTGCGACGACATTTCATCAAGTCTACACATTATGTCTTTTAGCGTAATATCAGACTTGGAATAGGTCTCATCCATGTTGTAGTCCATGTTGTAGTCGGTGAGCTTTTTTTGGGTAAGACTTGAGGAGTGGCTGACCGAGTTCTCGCATGAGCTTGAACCGTCTTGCCTTCTCCTTTTCTTTTTTCCCATGTCAATATAAT
This sequence comes from Plocamopherus imperialis, assembly GCA_039654505.1. Classification (NCBI taxonomy): domain Eukaryota; kingdom Metazoa; phylum Mollusca; class Gastropoda; order Nudibranchia; family Polyceridae; genus Plocamopherus; species Plocamopherus imperialis. Next base: position 11,003 of record JBCHJU010066046.1, on the reverse strand, counting down.
GCCATCGCACAAATTATTATCAAACCTGCACAATTCCTTGTTAAGCTCGAATAAGGAATGAATAAAGAACGAATAATGAACTCACGCACTTATGCGAACCACATAAAACGAACACATTTTGAATATTTAGCTGCCACAGACACTTTTCCGCTTCTAGTCGGCCATGTTGTTCACCGGAAGTCCTGTCATTCAGTGAAATAGTTGACTTAATAGTTGACTTAATACATTAAAGCTATTCATCAAATACATACATCTGATCATGGAGCTTCCTATCAATAGACTTTTAAATAGGAATTTTCACTTTTGGAATCCTTTGTTTCGAATTTTCACTTATTCCAAATACCTACCGCTCTAAAATCTATTTGTGAATATTTGAACAATAATTTATAATCTACATTATCTATGCCGTGAACGATCTTAAATAATTGAATGAGATCTCCCTTTGTTCTCTTATTTTTAAGAGTTGGCAATTCAAGAAACTATAACCTTTCAGCATATGGCAAATCTTTTAATTCCATCAATAATCTAGTTGCACGTCTTTGCACTTTCCATAAAAATAATTTATTGTCTTTTGAATAGGAGGCTCCATATACAATTAGCATATGCATTCTAAAACCGTATAGAACCACATGTACTACAAAAGGTCTTGACTACATTGTTCAAGGGAGAGAATGCGTAACCGATTGGGTGGTGGCTGGCCTGGAAAAGCCATGCATCTACAAAATGAGGCCAGATGTATTCACTGTAAGTAGAAATAAAAAAAAGTTTTGGACAGCTACAAGACTAACACACTCTGACCTGTGCACACACTTTCATATTGTACGTTCATATCTTTATACTCATTGACAACAGCTGTTAAACATACCCACAGGCATGCGCACTTGTCTAAGTCTTGGAGCCCCCAGCCTGTACAATTCCCAGTCAGCTGTGTATTGCTTGTCCTCTGACACGAGTGATCTCCCTTTATAATCCGTTGGTGGGAAGAGCCATGGCTTGACAACCACTTCCAACCAGTTCAGATAATCGGTGCTCGAATTTATCTGTGGCAGATGTTTGGATAGTTTATCGTAATTTAAATTCTTGGTTTTCACATTGAACATTCCATTATGAATGAATATAATGACAAAATACTGGCCAGAATGAGACAAGACACAACTATGCAGGTCAAAAAGAAATAACCTTCCTTTAGGGTTATTTTACTTTTGCTCCTTCTGACCAACACATGTTTTCTCGCTCTGTCTGCTTTCACTTCTAAAAAAAAATTGAAAGCTTATGGCGTTGTCCGCTTTTAGCAAATGTGCAACTTGCTTTGGTCTATTCTGACAGACGTTTCAAGGTCCAAAAACTTCCTAAAATTCAACATCAACAAAAAACAAACAAAAACAAAAAACAGCAACCCAAACCCAAAAACAACACATTACACCCCTCTCTAAAAAAAAGGGACAGCCAAAACAAAACAAAGCAAAATGAAGACAAACAATAAAAAAAAACAAGAAAAAGAAAAAAAAAACAAGCAAAACAACAACAACAACAATAACAACAACAACAACAACAACAACAACAACAACAACAACAACAACAACAACAAAACAACAACAACAACAAAACAAACAACAACTTAAACACAAACAAACAAACGAAGAAGAACAACAACAACAAAAAAGGAATACACTGAAAATGAGGATGCAACCCTTCAATTTGGCATGGTTGAATGCTGCAAATCAATCAAATACTGTTTATGTGTAAATACTTTCTGTAAAGTGCACATTGGCTGTGTTAATATTAACTTGAGGAAAGTGCTTCTTTTTATTCTTACATATCTGAAACCGTCGTATTTAGGCTGAATGAGTCCATTTGAAACCGTTTTATGGATGAGAAAATCCTTGTAGGTCCGACTGGAGTAGCATAGGCTGGCAACGATGATGAAGAGGAATATGTGAAGGCAAACCTCACGGAGGCTTTTGTTGACAAGTAGATTGACTTTCCTCCTGAGAGTAGCTTCTTTCATTGCTTCTGGTGTCACAGCAGAAGTGAAGGAGACCATTTCCCGTGGTGGCATTGGTTCTGTGTATAAAATTCATGGCACTTTTTTTTTTTTTTTTTACATTTAAATGGAATGCGTAGGAAATCTACTTATTATCGTCAATGTAGAACATGCATATCCTAAGACGAAACCAACAATAAATCCTGTCAACAGAGCAGTGGAGATGTTTGAAGAAATTCAGCAGTAGCTTCAAAAGAATACCATTGACCACGCAACCAAGTGATCAACAATGTCCTCAACCTAGTACTAGAGTGGACAACAATACACCTCTAAAAGCTAAGGAATGCTTTAGACTAATTAAGACTACTTGCACAACTCTGGAAAGTGAAGTTTCCTGATTAAATGGATCACAGTCCAGCTCTAAAACGCAAAAAAAAAGCCTCCAAGTAAGTCACCACATAGTCACTTTGTGATAAGGGAGACATCTTGTTTTTAGATAATATATTTATCATTTAATATATTTGATGACCAAAGGTTACGTTGTCCCTTCATCACCCAAACAACATACCAACACTCAACATACACTCATGATGAGGATGATGAGGAAGAGTGAGTGGGAGTGAAAGTGAGATAGAGTGAGTGAAAGACTAATGCACAAACTGACAGACATACAGACAAATAATGTGAGATCTATAAATTTATCAAGTCCTTACTGGGTCTAATGCCATGCTCCTCGTTGACTTCCACCACGACTTTAAGATTGACTTGACACAGATCAATGAAGCCTAGGTTGCGGGAAAGACCAACAAACAAGATGGACATGATAACTACCTGAAAAAAAAAGAAGAAAATGTTGTGCATGTTATGGACTGTATTTCTGTGATCAATTTCATCCCTGATTATCAAGAGGGTCATAATGTTTTCAGCGCGGATAGCTCAGTGGACAGGGCACTCGTCCACCAAGCCAAAGGTCAGGGGTTCAATCCCCAGCTGTGCAGGCTTGATTTAAAATAATATTTTTTGGTTGTTTTCCGCCTCCTTGTCCTGTTGTAGGCAGGATGAATGAATGCTTGGTCCCATTGGAGACAGACGATTAATTAGGAGGTCACTGTCGGTCACATATATGTGCCTTTGCGCATGTTAAAAGAACCCCCAGTGATTAAAAAATCGAAAAGAGCAGGCCATAACGGCCCTCACCCCGGCAAAGATCGATCCTACCAAAATTTTATTTGTTCTGTATCATGAATGCACCCCTTCAACCTCTAGACTTATTGACTAGTTCATTCTCCTTCATACTTCATAGTGTCCAGTCAAAATTCATCGATTTTGAAAAAGCGTTCGATAGAATACATAGATTGGGAGAGCTTGTGGCGTATTCTGCGATGGTGCGGCTTACCAGAATATATATAGGCCTATATATTGTACATGAATAAAGAGCTTCTACACCAATTTGTCATGTAAAGTTGGAAGCAACATTAAAAGTTTCCTGGGAAAGTCAGGAATAAGGCCAGGATGTACTATAAAATATAAATGTCATTGTCTGCTGCTTTGCTCTTCAACATTTCTATTGACTGGGTCATGCACAAAACAATAACAGGGGACCAAAACTGAAGAATCAGATGGACTCTCAAAATTGGAAGATCTAGATTTCGTAGATTTAATGTTACTTTTGCTTGTATCACACACGTGCACACATCATACATTCAAGAAAAAACAACCCAAAGCTAAATCCAGATATATAGAAAGAGAGTTAAACTTAGAATAATCATACTTTGGAACAAAAGTGATCCCGAAACTATTAAAAGAGGTTTCTAACTTAAAAAAATCATTCTTGAAATCTTTACTTTTGATACAGACAGTATCAACATATCATGTGGAACAAGATATAAAAAGAATTAAAAATAATACATAGGAATGTACCATCAAAAACCACCTCGACTCATTTCCAACAACCTTGGTTTAATGACAAACTTGAAGACTAGCCTGCAAACTTAAGGAAAAGATGGTTCTCTATAAAATGAAAAACTCTGATACTGAAAGAATTTGTTTAGAAACAAAAAATATATAAAAAAGTAAGAAAAGAGATACAACAAGCATGTAGGTCAGCCCATTCTGAATAAATGTGTGTAAATTATATAACATATGATGAATAATCATAATGACACAAATAACAAAAAGAGACTTTGTGCCTACATTAGAAGTAGAAATCAAGAGAACTGTGGAATTTCAGACCTAAAATATGATAATAACAGTAATTCAGGACCCAAAAACTAAAGCAGACCTTTTAAACAACCAATTCTCTTCAGTGTTCAAATCCAATCCCAAAAGTAAGGAATTATGTATTTTTCATAAAACCAAACATTACCCCAAAATGAGCCCAGTAACTGTCTCACCCAAAATAGGGTGCTCAAATTGTTTCTAAATATATAAATGAACATAAAACTACAGGGCCAGAGAAAATCACAGGCAAGATATTAAAACTGTGCACATGAATAAGTTGAGGTGTATGCACTCTCATTATAAATAAATATACAAAATTATTCCAAACGTTTCAATCAAGGCAAAGTCCCAAATGAATGGAAAATTGCAAACATTGTACGGCTTTTTAAAAAAGGAGATAAATAAATTTAAAGCAGAGAACTATAGACCTGTATCCATATATCATCTGTAACTTGTAAATTACTAGAATAGCAATATTAATTTATTATAATGGACCATCTAGAAAAATATGATATAATAACTTAATAACATCCAACATAGATTTAGGAAAAAAAGAAGCTATGAAACTCAATTAATTATAACAACTATTTAATGATTTTAGCAACTGCTTAAATAGGAAAGGACAAATAAGATGCTCTATTCTTTTTTCGATTTCTCAAAGGCTTTTGACAAAGTAGACCATCAGGGACTGTATTATTAAAACTTTTTTATAAATGGTATACACATGGCATACAGGATGAAATTCTAAATTGGACTAAATCATTTCTTATAGGTAGAACTCAGAAAGTTACTTTTATAAAAAAGTCAAAACCCTAAACCAGTTCTTTCAGGAGAACCACAGGGTACAATGTTAGGCCCACTCTACTTTTTAATATATAAATGTATAACATTGATTTTAATCTTACAACAGGGGCCAAAATGAGACTATTTGCAGATGATAGCCTATTTTACAGATTTATAAAAATAAAGATGACTAAAATACCCAAAAAGATCTAAACTCACTCCAACAATGGCAATAAAATTGGAAAATGGAATTTCACTATAAAGTATCTATTCTTTTCAAAGCAATTAATGGACAAGCAATATTACCACTGGAAGAATTCAATATTATATTTGAGATATATAGCCACACATGATTTAGTGCTCAAACATAAAAATTTTACACCGCCCTCATCAAATGTAGATATAGCCATTTATATTCATAGTTCCCTGATTATACATTCAGATTACACTTGTGGAATAATCTCCTTACCAATGTAAGGTACAGTAAAGATACAGAAGTTTTCAATCAGAAACTTTTAAATATGTACAAACACTAATATCAAAATACTAGTAATAATAAAGTACATGTACTTAAGACGTGTTGACAAGAATACTCAGCTTCTATCTCTGAGTTTTTCAGCTATTATGAAGACTAAGACTAAGACTAACTCGCCTTTAAGTCAATACGCCCAACAAATGGGACCAAAAAAAAGTGAACCAAAGAAAATCTGAAATTATGACACTTAAACTTAACAAAAAAACTCCTTCACCAATAGAAGTATACCAGCAAAACCTACCAAATACAGATCATAGATTCACATATATCTTGGAAGCATGATTAGCATTGTTACCACTGATGGAGGGGCAGACCTGCACATTAGAAATCGCCTGTAAAGCCAAAGAAATGCTTTTATTATGCTTTCAAATGTATGGAAATCACAGAGGTATATATAATAATAATAATAATAATAATAATAATAATAATAATAAATAGTGCTTATTAAATATAGCCCGTTACCCCATTCTAGATGGGCTCAAAGCGCTTTACATTCTAGTAATTAAAAAAAAACAAAAAACAAAAAAAAAACAAAACAAAACACCAGACATTATGGCATTGCAATGTACATCATTATAAGTTAATCAGTTAAAAGCGATTTAAAAGACAATATTAAGATTAAAACACCATTTTAAGTTGTTAATAGCTATTTAAAAGACAATGACAAAGTTGACTAAAACATTGGCTACAACACAGGACAATTAATGCAGCCCAGACGATAACCTTATAAGAGGTTTCACAGTATATTGCCATGACTAGGGAGAATCTGTTTTACTAAAATATCCATGAACTCTGCAAAATAAATATAAAATAAACATACACCAGATCTTTCTGGGATTTGAGCTCCATATTGGGGTATTGGCACGGAGGGCAGGGGTGGAGTCTTCTTCTTCCTCTTCACGTTGGCATATTATGTGCCATCCTGTTCTAGAGGTAGAGACTTCAGCTGAAGACCGAGAGGTCTGACGTTGGAATTCCAGTGACTGGCGCGATGTTGAGTCCTTTGAAAAAGTCTCTTTAAAGACATTTTTTTCTCACCTTGCTCATGTGTAAAATGAGTACCTGGCCGTAAACAGCGCTGTCTCTGTCGGAAAATTGTACTATCGCCTTACAAGCAGCTTGTCTCGTCCTTCGTGTTATGTTTTGATGTTCGTGAGGGACCCCATGTAAAGCGCTTAGAGCACATTAAGTGGATATTGCACTATGTACAAAAGTGTTTTTTTAATTATCTTTTCGGAACGTGACCTCTTGTAGGACAACCCGGAACAGCTGGACAACCCGGAACAGCTGGACAACCCGGAACAGCTGGACAACCCGGAACAGCTGGACAACCCGGAACAGCTGTCTGTTACTGGCCAGTAGTCTTTTTTCTGTTGTCGGACTTGCGAACTTGTCTCCAATGTCCTGACTCCAGAATACTCCAGATTTGTCTAGTTCTTGAGCGACTAATTCCCCCGTATTCCTTCTACCTTTCATTCCAGAAAGGGCGTTAGATCTTTGTTCTTCGTATTTGACCTTTGTTATTTTATATCCAAACTTTGTTCCCATTTCACGTTGACTTCCATCCATAACACTTTAACTATCATTCTTTAAAAGAAGACTACGTCACACAGTTGCTGCAAGGCAAAGCTGAAATGTTGCAAGATTATTTCAGTCTTGAAATAGATGAAAATGGAAACCTCTTAACACTACCAATGTTCCTTGATCAATATGTGCCATCTTCAGATGAATAGCCTTTGTATATTCTGAAACTTGCCACAGAGGTTGACTTGGAAACAGAGAAAGAATTCTTTGAAAGTTTTTGCAAAGAAACAAGGGAATTTTATGCCGTAAGGAAAAATGTTGAGCTTCAAGATCAAATGGATGTAGATGAAGAGGAAGATAAAAACACTGGATGGAAATGGACCATTGAGCATAATCTACCCTGCTCTTCGACAAATACTTGCTCCACCAGCTGCCATGGAAAACGATAAAACTCTTATCCAATTAGCAAATCTTCCTGATTTATATAAAGTATTTGAGCCTTGTTAGGAAAGAAAAATGAAATAAAACATGATTAATTGATACAACAGAAAAAAAAACAAAACAAAAAAACAAAACTATCATTCTTGTTTTTATTGTTTTCAACATTTTCCTTCTCTTTGTCATTTTTCCTATCTCCCTTTTATTACTCATTTTATTTTCATTTAATTCGCCCTGCCTTCCATCATTTGTTGTTTTTTTTTTTAATTCGTTCGTAGATTAATGCATTTTTTCATTTAATTTTTAATCATTTCCTTTCTTCCTGTGAATTGTTCACACCACAGCCGTAGATATATCCAGTCATAGAGTTTGAGACTCCAATGGCCTAAAATGAAAACCTACACCTAATTTTTAAAGAAGGCACTCGAAGACACATGGAGCAGGCTACGTGTTCATGTAATTTTCCCTTTCACGGTCTCTACACGTAGTGTATCAATGTTAAAAACAATTATAACTGTTACTAACAACACACACATTAAACTGTATCGAAGTGTGTTTCTTCTTTTCTCTCTTTATATTTTTCTTTCTTTCTTTCTCTCTTTTCCTTCTTATTTTTTAACCCTAAATTGACACGAAAGCCACCATTCATAAAGAATTAACGCTGTTCATTTTTATTATTATTTTTCATTTCACTTTTTTCATCATAATTCCGTGTTCCGATTTCCACCCTCGTCCTCGAATACCCCTTCCCCTTCCCCGACCACCCCCCACCCTCGCCTGTGTTGACTCGGCCCGTGAAGAGGTTGGTGCTTCTAACTGTAACACGAATTGCCCAGGCACGCACCGGGGGATGCACGCGCATAAATCGAGGCGAGGGGTCGGTGTGGCGGTCGCGTGCCGGGGCCCAGGCCAGTTGTCGCTGTCTATTTGACGGCAATCTTCAATCCGAGTCTAATGCGATTAACCGGTTTCCTCTAAAAAGCAAATTGCGTCTAAGCGGTGACTTCCCATTCCATCGTTATTGTCTTCCGTGTTTGCCTCTCTCCACCTCCCCCCCCCCACCCTCTCTCTCTCTCTCTCTCTCTCTCTCTCTCTCTCTCTCTCTCTCTCTCTCTCTCTCTCTCCATTTTACGGCGTGATGTCTGTCTGCATGTCTGTCCATCTGTCTGTCTGTCTGTCCGTCCGTCTCATCATCCGTCTCTATGTTGTCTGTCAAATCGTCTGTCTGTCTGTCTGTCTGTCTGTCTGTCTGTCTGTCTGTCTGTCTGGGTGTCAGTCTGTTTGTCTGTGAAACAATCTGTCTGTCTGTCTGGGCGTTATATGTCCGCCATATTATGTGGCTGTCATTTTAACACTCCATCTTTCCTTATATTACATCTATTCATCAATATATCCATCCACCTGTACTCAACACAAACACATATCCCCACATAACACACTCGTATGCCTGTACACACATCTACACAAACATTCATCTCCACGCACAAACACATGTCCACACACATATCTTCACACACGCGTACACACACTTCTCCATACACACACAAACAACCTTACACACACACACACTTACACACCCGAACACACACCCAAACACACTCACGTACATCCCCCCACCCACCCACCCACCCACCCACACACCCACCAATTCATACAGTGTTAATGGACGGCTTTTCCCAAACCGACACTGACGCCTCACATCCGGGCCACCCAGGGACGCCATTTTGGCTGGTGCATGGCGGGATTCCATTAGCGTGACGTCATGTCCGCCAGTCTCCTCTTAAGCTGTGACCGGCTTTCCAAACAACCCATGCCCTTGACAATAATAACGTCAACTGTGCCCTTCCCCACCCGCCCAACTCCGCCCCCACCCCCGCGACTTTTGTACAAGCCCTATAACTATAACAACTCTATGTGATTTCCTCCTACTCCTTCTCCCCCCCCCCTTCCCCCCTCCCTCCTTCTCCTATTCTTATTGTTTTGCTTTTGTTATTGCCTGTTTACTTAACGTTGTCGTATTCCTTTCCCTTCTTTAGTTGTTTTTGAATTGGTTTAACTATGATTTGGTTGTTGTTTGCTTTTTTTTTTCTTTTTTTTTTTTGGAGGGGGCGGGGCGGCGGAAGGGGAAAAAAGGGGTGGGTGGGGTGTCATTTCCGTTAACTTAGTTGTTCTTTTGTTGTTGCTTTTGTCTGTTTGTTGTCAGTTTAATTATTTTTTTTTTATTTGTTTGTTGTTTATTTCCTTGGATTCGGGGACTCTTCTTGTGTTTATTGTGTGTTTCCTTCTTTTGTTTTTTTTTTCTTTTGGTTTTTTTTTGTTTTTGGGGAGTTTTGTGGGGGTTTTTTTTTGTTTTGTTTGTGTTTTAAGTCGGTCCTGGGTTGTTTTTGATACCGGTATGTTATATGATGTTATACTGTTTGGAAAAATCGTCTTTAGCAAAAAATGGACATTCGTTTTATTTACCAAGGCGTAGACCAACTATTAGAAGGTCTGATTTCTACGTAATGTCAAAGTGACATATTATACATTTTATGTATTATTATACACATAGAACCGAATAGAAAAGGGTGGGATTGGCAAAATAAAAACCGTAGACAAAGTTTGATGCATGACTGTACGCACTATAGTGCTTATTATGCTGCTCAGGCATATAATGATAATAATAATATGCTGATAATGACAGACCATGGTATCGGGACGACGCTTGCAATCTTAAACTTAAAACCTTAGAGGGCGTCTTTGCTACTTATTAAAGCTGACCAGCACTTGACCACAACTTCATACAAACTGCTGGCAGCTAGCAGAGTTCAATGTTCGCGTTTCGATAAACCATACACACCAGTGACCAGCGTATGTGTATGTAGATTGTAAGAGAGAATGGCTATACTATTATTCTGGGACCGGTTTTGCAGTTCTTCAGTGCTGCAATACCACCCAGGCACTGCACGTTTATTCACGGTCAGAGTGTGTTCAAAGTAGCGATATATAACAATAATTATGAACGATCTGCGCTCAAGCTCCTATTATTACCTGTTACTCTAAGTACAATGAGTATTACTATTATAATAGAGGGGAGAGGAAAAGGCTTTTTACGTGCATTAGGCAGCCGATAATACTTCATTTCCCCCTCACGGGATAAGCTCGAGCCGTGGAGGGCGTGGACTAATTGGGGGGTTTGATCACGTGCTGTAATTGTATACCGGTGGTATGGTAGTGCGTGTAATAGCATTGTAGGTCTCTTGGAACACGTGACGCAAGGGAGGTAATCTGCTTTCCTTTTATTATTAGTGGCCTTTGCATTCCAGTGCTGGAGGGAGGTTCCAGGTTCAGTCTCTCTCACTCTTTCCACGTATCCTTTTCTTTTGAGACTGACATGGATGGATCGAGTATTATGATATAAGGGTTGATATTATGTACGGTACTCAAAGTATGTGTTGTAATAATGATGATGATGATGATGATGATGGTGATGGTGATGATGATGATGATGATGATGATGATGATGATGATGATGATGAT
>JBCHJU010065935.1:0-11246 GCA_039654505.1 Plocamopherus imperialis | reverse complement strand
CTCAACATCGCGCCCATAACCGGGATTCGAACCTCTGACCTCTCGGTCCTAAGCTCAAATGTCTACCACTAGACCACGACACCGCACGACACCATTTAAGATCCAAACTATGTGTGACAGATTTTCTAAGCAAAAATCTCATAAGCAAAGGTCCAAATGTTTATGAGGAGACATGACAGATGTATTTTATTATGTTCAGTCTTTGCTCAAACTCTTTAATACATCACTCACTGAAAATAGTCTTCGTAAGGAAAGGGGCATTACTCTTCTAAAAGTCAAGTCTCATTTCTGTAAACAGTCACATCTTTAGAAAACAGATCAACTAGAGCATTCTTACAACACACTTTAGACTAATAGAAAACACAAGTATGTTTTTTTTATCACTTAAAAATAATTATATTGAACAAAAAATCTGTTTCACTATCCCAGACCTGATGGCTTTCTACACCATTAGTCTTCAAGTCAATCTACAAATACAAGTCTTATTTCATTCATAGTCTTTCTTTTTAGCATCAAACCTTTCTCAAATGTTATCAAGTTGTAAATCCAGATAGTTAATTGTTTGACCAAGTAAAAATGTGACCAATATCCATAAATAATTGTTAAAAAGGAAAGCAAATAAGAAAATGAAGCCGAAAGATATATTTTATTTTATTTTATATTGCCAGTTTTGAAGTAATTTACCATGAATGAATCTGTTGCAGCTGTGAACAATAATAGTGATACTAAGCAAGGTCCCGAGGCCAATGGACATGTCGACAGCTTCAACCATGTTGAAGGCTTTGATGACGATGGTGAAGAAGATGATAGCTGGCAGCGCGTTGGACCCAAAAATCACAGCGTGGAGACAAATGTGGTATGTTTGATTCCCTTCTCCCCTTGTCATCTTTCCCATGGAAGCCCCCACCCCCCACCAAAGTCAAGTTAACTCCAATCAAAAGAGGGAGTAGTGAGAGACCGAGACAGAGGATAGAGCATAACACATAAAATAGGTTGTTAGATAGAGGGAGAGAATCACAGATATCAGAGAAGCCACCTGACTCTTGGCGCCAATCTGGCTCTTTTATTATGTTTTGTTTGTTTTTTGGTTTTGTTTTGTTTTGTTTTTTGTTGGGTTTTTTTTGTATTTTGTTTTTGGAGAAAGAGTTGATTTAACTTTACTAAACAATTTGGACACTTGGAATAAGGATAAAGCACCTGATAAAATTGAAATACAATAATAAATAAATAATACTTGTACTTTTGAAGTTTAATTGGGAGTTTGCAAATCATTCTTTCACAAGCTTGGTGATTATTATTTTTTTCATATCTGGACCTAGATCTTGTGATCTAGCTTTAATGAAAATGATACATGTAATAAGATATAGTATTAATAAAGCACTCAATCCCTGTTACAACTGAGCTCTAAGTGGTTTACAATCCTTTCTTTAAAAAATATAGTGCTTATTGTGGGCTCCCGGCCCGGAACCGCGCAGAATTTTTGCGTGTCACTGTAGATCTACTCAGTCAGTTGAAAATTACAAAAACGATTTTTCAGAAAACATTATACATCAGAGTAGGGACATGACCCCAATTCATTAAAAAATAAATAGCATGGCTCTATCAAATTAAAATGAGACCTTTGGGATGAAATTTGCTCTAATTACCTCTCATCTTTGCAGACTAGACTTTTAGCTAAAAACAGCCCCATGGTTTCGTGGGAGGTAACTCTTCAAAAATACAATATATTCTTTAAAGTCATTTTAAGTCACAATATTTCAAATAAAAGGGAAAGCAATTCATGAAAATATATTAAGTAATTGCATTGAAACACAAGTAATCAAAAATGTTGATATTGAACCAAACATACAATAAGTTATGAAGAATATATACAAAACCGGGACACCATAGGGATGAAACAGCACTGACAGTTTTAATTACAACTTTGCATTAGCTCTAGGCCTAAGATCAGGGTTGCCAGTTTGGCTCTTTTGCAGCCATATTTTAGGAATTTGGGCAATTACAATCTCTTTTGGTTTCCATAGGCCTATTTCGATTTGGAGAACAGGAGACTTTTTGACTCTTTGAGCTGTGAATCATAATTTTGTAAATATTTCTAGCAAATTAGAGAAGACTGTAAACTGTAAATAATTTGATTTTTTGTTTGTGAGCAGGACCAAGCTAGAGTAGATAAAGCCAAGGGCTGTGTTATATGGGTGTGATTGGAATCTACATGTACATAGTTGCATTGACCCAGGGATCTGTTGAGAAAGAAATGCGTCATTTTTGTTAAGTAGTATCAGAATCTGACATATTATTTTTATATTAGAATTTTACTTCTACATTCTATTTTATGTGAACCATGGTGTAAAGAGATGAAACGGTGAGGCAATCGTGCGTGTGGGATAGAAGTGAAGGTGTTCTGTTTGGGTTAGGTATTTGGCACCCAAAAAATAATTAGGATCAATTTGGCTCTTTGACTAAAATATATCTGGCATCCATGTTAAGGCCTACACCAACTACAAATTACCAACCAAAAATTTTTCCGTGACGAGGTTTGACGGCAGTGGTTACTTAGAGCATATAATTTACCAATGCTTCATTCTATCCCCAGCTCTTCCCCCTTTTCCCCTGTTCGTAGAACGGGTAAATCAACTAGTGACATTAAAAAGAAGAAAACAGTACTTTATGGGGACCTAAATGATTATACATGCTGAATAAGGGTATGATAAAGAGATTTAAAAATATAAGTGCTGACTTACTTTTGTTGAGAATATGGAATGCTGGGTGGAAATTCAAGACAATTAATTTGAATTGAAAGACTTGGGACATTTGTTTTGAAATCATGCAATTGATTTCTGATTCAACAGATTTTCTCAGCATTTTATTTTTTTTTTTTTTTTTTTTTTTTTTTTTTTTTTTTTTTTTACTTTACATTGCTTTGGTGCTTTTAGTTTATTTTGATATTGATCCCATCCTTGTCATTTCTCTTAAAGATTTGTTTGAAATGGATTCTGACCTTGGAGTTCACAACCCAAACAGACCTCTCTATCCTCCATCTGAATCAAGGTAAGTCAAATGGCTAATGTTTTATCAGGCCTGAATGCCTCTAAATCTTGTTTTGATCATTATTAGAGTATCACATGCTAAAAAAAAAAAATAAAAAGTGATCATTGATCATATACTAATCAGATGGACCACATATATATTGAATTTGTTTTACAGACATAATGTCCAACAGACATATTTTTACCAAAAGTATTTTACCAAACATGTGTGATTTGGTCATTAAATTGATGTCCACGCCCGGCCTCCTCTTCCACAATACTAATTTAGATCTATTTGATAAATTCTGAAACAATGAGACAGATGAAGGAATGCTTCCCATTTCGATTTAGATATTCATTATTTTCACTCGTTTCCTGCCATTTTCAGTACTTTTTCAAACTTTTGAGTGGCTGTCTGTGTGCTTGTCTGGATGTTGCTGACTGAATTCTTTTTGCCATGTGATTTGTGGCTTATTGCCCATTTGAGCTCATAACAATGACAATATACACCGATTTTATTGATGTGGAAACGTACGCCTATGAGCCAACAGATTTGAAAAAAAGACTACAGTTCACCGCAAAGTCGAAACATTTCAACAGATATTTATTCAGGTGTTTTCCTTTAAAGAGTTCTAGATGACATTTAAATAACACACCCAAACAATTATGGTACTTTCACCCGTAATTGCATCTTGTCTTTGTGCTCCTTTGTCGGGCCATCATACAGTGAAGTTGGAACATGATTTTCTTTACAAATTTACCCAAAAAATATGTAGATTAATATGTGTGTTTGTTTGGCAGCGGGGTTACATGTATACAAGAGGTGCCAATGTTTAAATGTAGACTGGAAGCTCTTAGTTCAGACATATTGCTTATCTCATCTAAGCATAGATATATATACTCTAAAGGTGGCCACACACGATGCAGTTTTTCATACCTTTTGTGGGGAGATATTGCATGTCGAAGTTTCGTGACCATTTTCTGATAAAAGGACTGACTAACCTAAGCAGGTGGTGATATGTATTCTCGTCCATGAGTAGGTAGTTCTGGAAACTGGCTCACGGATCCCATCGTTCGTGCCAAGATACGTCGATCGTACAGCCTTTGTACAATGGTCGTACGATGAAAAACTGTAGTGTGTGGCCACCTTTAGAATGTCAGCTCTTAAGTTCTGAGGCCTACGCCCATAAATCTTCAAAGGGAGCAGTTGTCTTTCACAGCACAATATTGTCTTCAAAAGAAATTCTCATGTGAAAGTACCTGTACCTGTAAAGAAAAGTCTTATAGCCTATTTTTTATAAAGCTTTTCATTTGTCACAAAATAGTACCAATATATATGCATCACTGTCTCATTATGAAACTGTCAGAATCTCATTATGAGATCTGGATAAGCTCTTTGTTGCCAGGATTTGAGGGTCAGCAGGTCTTCATTTTATTTGTTATTGCTCATTTTCTATATTCATGAAATTTAAGGTTCATGTATAATATGGCCTTATCCTTAGTGCATTTCTTCATATATTTTTATATTTTTTAAAGTTTTTTGATAGTAACACATCTTAGTTGGAGGTTGTTTTACTAGATTTTGTTTTGTTCATTATCCGTCCCATCACTTTTCGTAAATGTAGACATATCTTATCTTTTTTTTTTTTTAATCAAGTCATTTTTATTTTGTCAAGAGATCAGAATGCCCCTTATTGTTAAAGAAAGAAAACATTCAGAGTACCAGAACAGAAATCTAAGGAACATTTTGATTTTTTCTTAATCCTTAAATGTCTACTAGACAGCAACTTTCAATTCAGCTATATTTATATTTTGCTGGTGCAAATAAAATGCAAATTGACTTTCTTGTATTGTGGCTAAACCAGTGAGTTGTGGGGGTGGGAGTGGAGATGGGATGGTTGTGCATATGTACATTGTATATGTATTTGAAATTTTTTGTCTTAATCATAGAACAATCACATGATGGCTGTAACTGTAACCTTTTTTCTTCTTTCTTTGTTCAGTTCAGAGGAGGAAACAGAGGATGAACAGAGTGAAGAGGAAGAAAGTAGTAATTCTAAATCAAGGGATGAAGATCTTTCTGGTCATGATCCATTTATGGCAGAAGCTGAGGCTGACACTTTAGCATCTGACGGGCTCCCATCTACAAGTACAAGTCATGAAGAAAAAGGATGGCAGTCAGACAAAGGCGACTCAATACCACATAACTCATTTTCTTCACTCTGTATTGATGATGATCAAGAAATAAATGCAATGTGATATTATACATAAATATTCAATCATATCTTCTCTTCTTATTATCTTTTCTTATGTTCATGAACATGTTCTCACTAGAAAATAATTTGTGTATGTCGATGAACGTTTGGTATTTAAAAGATTCATGTTTAATGTCTTGTCTTGTAGTTTTTTTCAAAGACCTTCGCAAAGTTTTAAGAAATGCTTTAGTCTGAATGTAAAGATACCACTCTTGAATGTACATATGTATCAGATAAATGAAATAAAAATTGAAGTTTTCTCACAACACTTCATTTTATCAGTGAGATAATATATATAATTTATATGTAGTTATTCCATCGAGACTTTTGAGATCATACATATATTCAACCCATCTTAACCCCTCCGAGCTATTTGTCACAGATCCAATTCTACACATCCTTACCACACCATGGTGTAGCGACTAAAATTTTTAGATCCCATTCTACACATCGTTAACACATCTTGGTGTACTGACTAAAGCTTTGAGATCCAATTCTACACATCCTTACCACACCTTGGTGTACTGACTAAAGTTTTGAGATCCAATTCTACACATCGTTAACACATCTTGGTGTACTGACTAAAGCTTTGAGATCCAATTCTACACATCCTTACCATTGTGTACATACTAAGGCCGAAGATACCCTAAGCCCGTTCCACCTTTGTCTTCAAAATGAAGACTGTTGAAGGATGCAAAACAATGATTATAACTACGTCCGGTCTTTGCTGCCTTCACCATAATAACACCAAGCCCATTCTACACATCCTTACCACACCTTGGTGTACTGACTACAGCTTTGAGATCCAATTCTACACATCCTTACCACACCAATGGTGTACAGACTAAAGCTTTGAGATCCCATTCTACACACCTTGGTGTACTGACTTGATGCACCATACTCAGTGGTCACAATGGCGCAGTCGGTTGTGCGTTCAGCTGACAACCGAAAGGTTGGTGGTTCGAACCCTGTCAGGGGCATTGTGATTTATCCCTTGGGCAAGGTTATTTACACTAATTGCTTCCGTTTGCGGCGCTGCTCTGCGGCTGACGCTCGGTTTTCGGTTAAAAATCAAAAGACAACTTTCCCTTCGGGGATGAATAGAGTGGAATTGAATCGTACTTGATTGTTGAAGTCATCGCATTTCATTCAGATTTGATGAAGGCAAAGTCAAGGACAACGTTCAAAGTCCATAATAGTAATATTAGGCCGCGAACTTTCAGCATTCTCTACCAATCCACGATATCTCGGCCTGAGAACGATTTTACTCTTTTTTGTTTCAACTTCAGCTTGCCCAAATTTATCGGAATGAGCACGAACTTGCTCCTCCAGATATATGAGTAATAAATGACGTGCTCATCCCGATATGATATGAGCAAGCAGCGTATTCACCCCCATAAAAATTAATAAAAATTAAAATTCTGCTTTATTCGTCAGGAAATGTGTCTTTTGATTTTTGACCGAAAACCGAGTGTCAGCCGCAGATCAGCCCCGCAAACGGAGGCAATTGGGATAAATAACCTTGCTCAAGGGTTAAATAACAATTTCCTTCAAGGGATTCGAAATTGTGATTTATTTAACCTTTGGGCAAGGTTATTTGTATCCTGATATATACTGTTCATCCCGATATGAGCAAAAAACGTGCACATTCCGAAATATGAGCAAATAGCGTGTTCATCCTGATAAATTGACAAATTTCAGTCAAAGATTTAAATCGTGCTCAGTCATGCCGATATATAGCATGTTTATGTCACACAGAGTTAATAGATTTGCTCACCCAAATAAATCGTGCACGAGCAGCCGAATAATGCAATGTGCCAGGAACTTTCCAGTTGAATTGAACGTCACTGTAAACACAACTGGGATTCGAACCATAGATCCAACGACCTGCAATGTCAAATGGTTAAAAAATAAAAATGCAAATAACAAAAAGAATGCAGCTCGTGAGATTGTGTGGGAAATAACAGACCAAGTCTGGCCGGTCGAAATCTCCTTTCTAGACGTGAGCTTGGGGTCTTTGACCTCTACTCGAACCCCAATTACGATAAAAGTATTTTTTTTATCTTTCCTCTATCTTTGTCTCGTGTTGAAAACTTAGGGCGTTGATGTGTCTAAAGCGATTGTGTTTGGGTTTGGTTTGTCATTGCTCCGATTGACAGACAGCCTTGTAGAATCACGTGTACACTTAATTTGATGAAATTCACTTGTGACAAGCATATTAGCACGTCATGTCTCGACGCGTCCAAAATAGGTCTAGGCATAGATCTAGGATTCGATTACATATTATTGAACACGTTCGAGTCGAAATTTTTACTCCTAAACTCATCATTCTGTAATTTATTGGCGCTAGTTGCATATATAATATTGTGGGAAATTTAATATAGAATAATATATTTATCATTGCACAGTTTGTGTCAAATTGATTGATATTAAATGTTTAGGACTCTAATCCGTGGCTGTGTCCCCTAAACGTTTCCACTCACCCAAAACGTGTCCATTTTATATATAATATTAATGACAATAGTGCGCGAAATTTGTGCTATGCATTTATGTGAATGAACACGTTTTGGGAAATTGGACACCGGAGAACTTCCACAGATTTGAGTCCTACAATGTACCACCATTATAATAAGATAAATTATGTAGTTCATTCCACATCAACATTCGTAAGGTTATTAAATGTTCAACGTCATACAGGTGTTTGAGCCTTTCAAATATAACGCCCTTAAAATTAAGATCAATTATGTAAATTGTATTTCATTCCACATTAACAATGGTTTTAAGTGTAAGTGTGGCTACTGGACATCCAATACCACACACACACACACACACACACACGCAAACACACAGACACACACATATACAAACACACACAGGCACACACACCTACAAACACACACACAGCCATCTTGCCACATGTTTGCCTGGTCGTTATTTGTCATTGTGGCATGAACTGTGTGGCGGCGCATTATGCTGATTACTTTGTACAGAAGAACTAATCAGTGTCAATAACAACCAAATAATAACTAATAATAAATAATAACAACTATATTAGAACTAATTTTCTGTCCCTTTTAATGAATGATTATATTATTTCGAATGACGTAAATGAACTGCATTTTAGGAAGCCTCGCCTTTCGGTGATAAAGCCCCTCTCTTATCGTTTAAGATCATTTAGCCAAAACCATCTCCAAGTTTTTTTGGGTTTTTTTTGTCTTCCTCGTCTTCTTCTTCTTAATATTTTAACCAACAATATTATCATAATCATCATTATAATTATTATTATTTATTATTATTATTATTATTATTATTATTATTATTATTATTATTATTATTATCATCATCATCATCATCATCATCATCATCATTATTGGCCCTATCATTAGTATGGTGGTGGTTGTCGTTAGGACCAATAGCAGTAGTCATTATGGATAACAACATTGTGTTGTACTTCGCTGTCTTGTACCCCTTGTGCACGTAATCATTGATAATATAATATGCATGTACATACACATGCATACGATTTCTAACGGAACTGAATGTGTTGCATGAGTGAATATCATGTGACATTTGGATAAAATTACTGACTTGCTTATAGCATTGCATGTTGTTGTTTTTTCTGTAATCACACTATTAATTACATTACAGTAGGCATTTAGGGAAACCACATTGTAATAACGCTTTATATGCTATGAAAATTATAAATACCCATAAAGGAAATGTTGAGAGAGTGAACTGAATGGCATGAGCTAGAACACATTTTAATTTACAAGTATTAGGTTTGATTGGAAGGCAACAATTTAACTTTTGTCAACCATGCACCAATACATTAGGAAGAATACATTTTAAGTCTGTGACTACAATTTGCACAGATGTCGGGATGTGCGTAAACTGTATGGGAAATTGAAGTCAAATATGTAAAAAGTGCAGATACCGATATATTACGGGCTAATGGTAGTGAATGAGTTATATCGTGCTTATACCGGAAATATGGGCTTATGGAAGTGAAGATTTAAAATAGTTTCATCAGCTTAGAAAGGCCTTGTACTTTAATATTATCGAGTGGCCCATAAGCGATTTTAAAAGTCTCTATAACTTTTATCTCTATAACTTTTATACATTCATTACCCCTTCATATCGTGTGTCTCACAGAATTTTTTTTTTTTTTTTTTAACGATTAAGCGAAAAAGTAATAAAGATAAGTTAGAAACGAACGTATTTATGCCCGTTAAGATAATCTTTGAGGAATCCTTTCGGTATCTTTCCGGTAATTTGCTTCGTTATAAAGTTTTGACCGTAAATGGCTTACTCTATACAATTACGCCTTCTGTGACTGTGAGAAATGCACATCTCATTCATTCATTTGGACAAACAACAAGGCCTGTTACAGCTCATACATGTATTCATCCTCTGCCACTTTATTTATTCGATAGAAGTTGGACGTTCAGTGTCGGCTCATGGAGAATAACAATATTATACGACATGTTAGGACGCGCTTTTGCTGACTCATCATTTCGTATTAACTCTTTGACTACTTAAAGCCGATATATTGGCATGAGTAGCCTACCACTTAACCCTTTCACTTCCTTTAACTACTCGCCATATTTTCCGAAAATGGAATTTGGACTAGCGTTATTTGGTTTTGCTACTTGAAGGATTAAATATGAATAAAGTACTTTTTCTATGTCTACTACTGCCCTCATTTTTGTTAATGACGTTTAATTATTTGGCATATTATATTTCCCCCTCTCCTTAATTTGACTTTTCATGCATGTGTCCCACACAGAGCACCCATTTTGAAGGATTGGTTTCACTAGGGCTTTGTAACAGTTTTCCTGATTCAGTTTAATTGATTTGTCACACAGTAAAAAAGTAAGGTCGACGTACTTTTCAATAGAAACTTTGCTGCATATTCTACCATGATGAGACCTTTAGTAAAAAGACAATAATAATGCTATGCAGATTGTTACATTTCGCAAACATGCACATTCTCTCTAGATGTATTATATTGATCCACCCCTCACTCTGGGGGAACACGTCAATATCTGTTTCATCCATTTCGATGATTCATTAGAGAAGAGCTCCGACACTGGAATCGAGCCCGGTAGACAAGCCGTACGAAATCTTCCTCCGTCCTCCAACGAGTTCCATGGCAATGCGTGCATTGCATTGGCTGGCGAGTTGGCGAGGCGCTCTAGGCTATCCTTTCATGGTTGTTCTGGCTTCTTTTTTTCTTTTGGGCCCTCAAGCCAACGTTGTTTAT
Organism: Plocamopherus imperialis; assembly: GCA_039654505.1. Taxonomy (NCBI): domain Eukaryota; kingdom Metazoa; phylum Mollusca; class Gastropoda; order Nudibranchia; family Polyceridae; genus Plocamopherus; species Plocamopherus imperialis. Next base: position 702 of record JBCHJU010065935.1, on the reverse strand, counting down.
TTATTTCTCGTCTGGTTATCCGGCTCGTCGGTCTATGTACACACGCCCCTTTGCTGTACGTACAGTGGTCTTGTGTGTGCCATAGGCATGGGGATGGGCGAAAAATTCACTTACATCAAGCGACCCTACTTTTCGACCCAGTCTCCTCTTCATTGCATTTGCAGTAGCTGTAGTAAGCTAAGCGATTCTCCAGGGGCTATTATATTATACTAGCTAGCTGTATCGAACGGCCGGCACATTCACGTTATTGTGTCAGGCCGTGGTTGTTTTATTTGTTTATCGACGTATTCATCATCGCCGCCATCATCATCATCATCGTCGTCATCATCTTTATCATCATCATCTTCCACATTCCCCAACTCCGCCACCACCCGCCTCATCTATCCATCCCCTCCTCCCTTCCCTACCTACTGCCCCCTTTTCTACGCCCTCCACTTTCTTTTCTTCCCGTCCCGCACCACCACCCTGTCCACTGTCCACCATTGCTTTAGTCTCAATAGCACCACCACCCTGTCCACTGTCCACCATTGCTTTAGTCTCAATAGCACCACCACCCTGTCCACTGTCCACCACTACTTTCCCCTCAATAGCACCACCACCCTGTCCACTGTCCACCACTACTTTCGTCTCAATAGCACCACCACCCTGTCCACTGTCCACCACTACTTTCCCCTCAATAGCACCACCACCCTGTCCACTGTC
>JBCHJU010065825.1:0-11248 GCA_039654505.1 Plocamopherus imperialis | reverse complement strand
CTCTCTCTCTCTCTCTCTCTCTCTCTCTCTCTCTCTCTCTCTCTCTCTCTCTCTCTCTCTCTCTCTCTCTCTAGTCAGCAGCCGCAGACCTATGGATTTCAAGCTCAACTCGGACCACGGAGAATTTCGCTGCCGCGGAAAGTCGCGGAGGTCGGGGCTCTCTGCCGTCAAAATGGCATCAAAATGGGCCTCTTCTGGCCGAAACAAACCACAGTGTCGATGAATCGGTATATACAGCGTTATCACCCAAAATCGGTGAGAGTCCCGATAAAAATTTAATTTCCGGAAATCCGGAAATTTCCGGAAAAACGGCAACCCTGTTAACATGGTAAAGGGCCGTAGGGCATTGTCCCGTGGCTACTGGATTGAAGGATGAGGCCATGAAAGGCAAAGAATTACCTCTGTCTTGAGTACAACATTCATGAGAGGAAAAAACATGGAACAAGTCTTTTTCCAGAAAATGAATCAAATATATTTCATCATCCTAAAGCTACCAGTCCACACATACTCAAACTCAAATCTACAATTTCATCATGATACGTAAAAGTAAAACACATAAATATGAAAAAAAAATTGTGATCTTCCAGAAAAAAAAAAAATTATAGCAACAAAACAAATCTTGAATGCTTGCTACAATATTATTACTTTTATTATCCAAGAAAACTGATTTCAGCACGAGCCTAAAAACAACAATATGCCACCAAAACCATATAAAATAGAGAGACTTTGAAAATGCTACAAAAGTATTACTTTCAATAAAGCAAGGCTTACATTAAGAATTTTCATTTTGCATTAATGCCAACAAATATTACTGTGGAATCCATATTAGATAAAATATAAGCATAATATATGTGTTAAGACTGACGACAAATTTTCAACTTTTGACCTTTTGAACTATTAAATTTCTAGAAAAAAAAAAAATTAATGTACAATTAAAACAATAATAATAATACTGTTGCCTGTTTCTGTGATTAAAACTTAAATATGAAGACTTGAGTTGAATGAGAAGACGGTCTCAAAGCTGATGAATCTGCTTTTTCAAAAAACTGGGCACTTTAAACCAAGAAAATGAAATAATTATATTGACTGCCACTCCATAATACATATATCTGTATGCGACTGAACATTACATGACAATCTGAAGAATATATTTACTGGAAAACAATCATTTATAACCATATTCATCGATGAATATTTTATAACCATAATTATCACTGAATATTTTTTCATTCAATTTAAGAAATTATCAGGGTATGGAACAAGAATGAATATCATATTTTAAATTCATTGTCTTGACAACTTTGATCATTCTCATGGAGTATTGGTGGATTATGTTAACAATCAAATTCAAAAGAATATAAATGTGACCTTGAAGTGATTCTAGTCCAACATGCATTCACCAAAGTGTCGAAGTTGATAAATTTGTAATAAAGTACAGCAGTTACCATAAAAATGTGACATAATTTGCAAGAGGTGACAAGTTGTGCCTACATAATAGTGGAGTTTCGGTTTCGGATAAAACAACGGAGATCCTTTCTTTGAGCAATGCAATAACTTTGATAGATTTATTTAATGCTTCTTAAGTGTTAATTATGTTTGTGCCTATGTTGAAATTGGATGGACTTTGCTTCTGTTTTTAGTTTCTTTTCTTCCTGTCTTTGTTTTTATTCCATCTCTAAGAAAGGAAGGCAAGGTATTATTGTAGACTAGCTAGTTAGCTGTAATGCTTTTGTTTTTCTTTTTATGTTTTTTTTTTTGTTTGTTTCTTTGTTTTTGTTTTGTTTTTTTAGCTTGTTTTCTACCTCATCTAAAATGTACCAACATCCCTATTTGGTTTTGCTTAATATTAAACCACAAAAATCATTTAAAGCAAGTATTTTTTTTTTAATTTACATCAGGCTCGAAATGTTGCAAAATCAAGTATTCCATGGCTTGTTATATTTACCTGAAGGGAAGTTTCATTATGAACTCTTTTCTATCTAGGCATGATGAGTGTACTGATTAAACGCTTAGAAACAAGCCGTTATAGTATGGGTATCATTGCTGTCTTGACAAAGCATCTAGCAAATGCACACAAACAACTCACACTGAAAAGATCCCTACCATTTCCCCAAATCTAAGTATACCACTCAAAACAATTTAACGACCAATCATGTTTAAAGCCTAAATAATTTGTAAATAATTTTCAAACAGCAGTCTGTGAGGTTCCTTCTTGAGTCTTAAGTCTTCTTTAACTAAGAACAACAACAATAACAACCAAAACACATTTCAATTTAATGATGTTATAGTGGGAATTATGCTTCATTCAAAAATGGTCCTTAACTTGTTTTGAGTTGTATATATTTTAGTGACTGGCAAGGTCATTTATACTAGAAACAGGAGCATAGAAATTTGCATAAAAGTCTTACCTTTACAATCAAAGAAATGAATTTAAGACATGAAGATTTCGTTTTATATTTTTTTGTTCAAGACTGCATGTATATTTATAGACTACCATTAAATTTAGTTTACAATAAAATGATGTTAAAACTAGACCACTCTTTTCCCCTTCAGACTGCCACAATATCATAAACTTTAGACAGTGCCCATATTTAACTCTGGTTTTTCAATTGGACTTAATTCAAAAATCAGGAATACCACTATTACAGACCAAGCCAAAACAGAGAGTATAAAAAAACTAAATATACTAGCTTATGGCTTTGCCATATTTATAGGATGTGTGTATTGAAAAAATAGCTAAATCAGTTTACATTGCAAAGGTTCCAATAAAGAGACCTACAGGCATACCTCACAGAAAATGGAAAGAAGAAATGAAAAACTTGAGGAAAAATGAACTCAAAACTGACAGCATAAAAAAGTTAATACCAGAAGAAGGGAAACTTGAGTGAGAGAATTAGAGATGAAGAAAGACAGATGATTTAAAAACTGAGTACTGTAACTGTTTCCTATGGCATCCAACCCCTAAACTCAATGAGTATTCACATATGGATTTCTTCTCTATGAGAGTGGAAAAATTCTAAAGGGAAATAAAAATGGTATCCTTATCTTGCAAGAACAGGCTACATAAAACAAAGTGGGGAGGGAAAGCATCATTTAACCAAAAACGTATTAAATATTATTTACAAGTCAAATTAAATTTTACATTTTCAATAATGGCCCACAAAAAAGTACATGTATACAAATGAACTACAATAAAGTATTGAAGCTGAAGTCGACAATTAACCATATTTAATATGATATCAAGGCTTTATTTATGTTATATGTATATCTATACATTAAATATAATGATACCGGTATATGCTCAAATGACAACAAAACCGCATCTAAAAAAAAAATGCTAAACAAGTTATACTATCATTCGTTTATAACCAAGAAAACTACCATAGCTAGCATATCATAATTTGTAAAACAATGACTTGTTAGCTTGTACAATATGATATTTCAACAATTTAAAAGCGATGAAAAGATATAAACATTACAAAATAAAATTCCTAAATCATAGAAAAATGTCTCCAACATCTACTCATCTTGACATAAATTCTATCACATTATTCACAGACAGAGCACTAAAACTTATCTATATATGGAAAGCATTCATATGAAGATCAAAAACATTACTTTTGAAAATTAAATAAGGATGGTACTGTGATGAGTTTGGACACTGTTTTGAAATTGATGTTCAAATTTTGGTCTTTGCTATTTGACCAACCTCAAATTTTAGTGTTAGCCTCAAAATCTTCAATGCTGGCCACTATAATAATGATCTATAAGTTATAATGTGAAACAATAGGACAACTGTCACATCAATGAAATCCAAAGTTATCAAGATGGCTGTTCCTTTTTCTGATAATCCTATTATATGTACTTAACTTGAAAAACTTTATTTTTTCATTGCCGGTACACCACAAAATTCACTTAAGGGATGATTTTGATGGATGCTTTTACTTTAAGGGTTCAAATAACAGGTTAAATAAGGAACTGCATCAGTGATGGGCCAAGAAATACAAGAAGTTAAATTTCAACTTTAATTATGTATAGTTCTTGACTGTCATTTATGATAAATTTGCTTTAACTTTCAACTGCACCATATTTACAACATTCACTCCATTTAACAACATCACAGTACAACAGCTAGATTTATTTAAACCATAAAAGCTGGTAAAATTCATGGATTTACATCACATTAAATACATGGTACCAAATCTTAATTTCATAAGAATAGGAAGCAAATACAAGCATTACATTCTATCAGTTTCCTAGCATCATTTTTTATACAAAAGTCTGTTACATCAAACAATAATCAAAATTTAAACATTTTAAATTAAGGACGGGTAAATAGTATGAAAAAGAGGAGAGAAAAAAATACTTTTTTTGGGTTTTGTTTATACACAGAGATAGTTGGCCATGTGGAATGCCTCACTTTGATCAATCTCCTGGCTTCCTCTAAGCTACAAATAGCTGTGCCAACAGTGGCACATATCATTTTTTATTTATTAAACCTCTTTTACTATCAGCATTACCTACGATACCTTTCATTGAGCAAAAATTGTTTGAGTTGGTTTGATTTATTTGATTTTCAAGCCATTATTGACAATTTCAAGACTTATAGGTATAGACTTGATATCCCAGAAAACCACCAAGACAAGAAATAAGCAATCTCGAGCTTCACAATGTCCAAAAACAGTCATAGACCACAAATACTTCAATCTAAATTTACAATCAATAACTTTCATCCATATCACTGAAGTCAAATGTAATGGTTTCTGAACCCATTATTCTTCCTTTTTTATATCTTAAAAAGAAAACCCCAACAAAAAAACAAAACAAAAAAGACAGCTAGATGCATATCAATTTTGTTTTAACATTGTAAAAAATAAAACAAAAAAAAATATTTTAAAATGAAACAAACAACAGCTATATTGATCAGATTTTAACTTTGTGGAGGCAAACTATTATTTAAGCTCCTACATTTAAATCTAGGTCCAATCATGGAAGTCCTTGTTAAGCCTGCTTTCATTCATGAACAGACTTATTCCACCATCACTTAAGTCTGCCTTAGAGTCGTAATAGTACACAAAAAAGTAGAAAATCAACAAAGGAAACAGGTCAGTTTTGAACAAAGAAAAGAAAAAACAAATGAAAAAATCCATCCTAGTGAGGATTGGGTTGGCAAACACAAAAATCCAAGTCAAAGAGGAATCAACAAACATTGAGGAAATATAAAGGCTCACATTACATGTCAATCATGCTTTCGCCCTTTTAATAAAAGCATAAAGCTGTATAGAGTGAGAGTTCTTATGCGTACCGATAGATTACAGTCTTCAGTTGATCATGATCGAAGACATAAAGTAATGAAAGAAACAAATGTCTTAGTTTTTATAGCTGGTATATTTATCATGTTCATCAAACAAACAAGCAGTCTACATTAACTTGTGTTTACAGATCAAATTCACTCATGTCCCTATAAATTCTGTTATGACCAGTGTAAACAAAAGCGGACATGACAATCATTTCTTTTTGCTTGATTAAAAAGCTTGTACTTTAATGACATCCATTGCATATTAATCAAGCAAACATTATATTTGTGCTTTAAGTCACAACCACATAAAAACAACTCTAGAAAACATCAGTAACTTTTTTGCCTGATAACATGAATTTATGCATCATTCTGAGTGGAATGGCTAGTATATTAATGAAAACACCCCTTTTCCCCTCCATCCCAACAAAATCTTGAGGTAAAACGAAAACTTCAATCAACGACAAATACATTGAAAAACAATGTAACATCACATGTATATTGTCAGAATCCTTACAAATTACATGTATACCTTTGTCTACATTTATTATGCAATCTATTTCAGTGCAATTAAAATACATTTTTAATAAGGAGAATCAATGAATAAATTGAAATCAAATTAGACAGTAAATACATGTTGAAATGCATTTCAAAATCTTGTTCATCACACATACCTTACGTCATTTAACTTTATTTCTTCCATTTATTTTCCAAATTTTGACAACTGACCTAAATCAAAGCAATCCTTATCAGACTGAAACAGATTCAAATATTATAATCGGTTATAACATGGTAACTTGGTCTTAAGCCTTTGTTCCGACTTACTGAAATACAAAATAATAAGAATCCCTTGAATGACTTAAAAATATGAAAATATACTAAAATCAGCAGTAAATATTGTCATGTATTGTATCAATATCATACCTCTCCATAAACCTTACCATCCTTTTATACACTTAAAATGACATTGAATCTATGTACAACATCAATGAATTTTCCAATTATTTAAATCAAATGTGTTGAATCTCCTCCATGATTAGTAATCCATCCTGTTTCCTAAATTACATTACTACAAACCAGTTCAAAGAAAAAAAAACATAAAAACTACAGGTAGTCCCTAAAACAGTTGAAAAAATAAATACAATAAAAACATTCATGGATAAGATATTGAGTGCAATGTACATGTATGAACATATAATAAACCAAACAGATATTTGTGGTAGTAATGAGGACTATTGGATTTTTCCCTTGAATTAATTGAACATATCTCTTTTTTTTTTTCATGAATATTGTGTAAGGTTTTACCCAAATAAAAGGCAAAAAGAAAATGATGACATGGTCAAATAAAGCAAAGCACCCTAAATACACGAAGTTGAAAATAAAATAACAAAATTCATGGTAAATGGTTAAAAAATCAACTACTGATTAATGTACGAAGGAGGTCACAAACATTTATCAAAATTCTAAAGAACACTTTCATAAGTACTTATGTGTGATTGTAAAGAATTAAACTTTTGGGTGCTTTCAAAAACAATATTGAAACAATACATAAGCAGTTTGGGTTTTTTTTCTTATAATTGAAACATTTATCATCCAAGAAAACTGCTGACATTTCTTGAAGCGAATTAATTCTATAACAGTCACAACTACTCTTCAATGCACTGCAAAACAAAACAGGAAAAGTTTAGATCTAGACTGGCTGTTGTTCAAATGGCAATTTTAAAAAAGCTCTACCATTCTCTATAGTGAATGAATATCTAACTCATGGACCGCATCTTGGGGGTTGCCCTGAAACACAAAATTAGAAGCTTCCTTTTTATTCACAAAAGAGCATTTTTAAGTCTCATCTTTCTTTATTAAAAAGAGGTGGGTATATTGATGAAAGATTTTAACTTGATGAGAGATTCTGTCTCCCAATAAAATTGGCCTGCAAGGAAAGAATTCAAAGTGATTTGGATTTTCAAAAAAGCATAATATAAATGGTTGGCAAAAGAAGAGCAATTCTGTGTATCCAATAAAAATGATCTCCAGGTTGTCCTTTCATGGTGGGAATGTTACTTAAGGAATTATTTCAATCACACTTTCCATATGCTGTGAACAAGAAATAACAAACAACATGATCATGTTGAAAAATACATAAGATGAAGGTCAAGTTAAATAAAAAAAATTTTATTTGGTGAAGTTTAGTAAATAATATTATAAAATGTGATTTCATGTCAAAATACAGTCCAGTCCATATATAACGCCATGGGCTATTACTGCACATCCGGGTATAACGGCACTTTCCCCAAGGGCTGCTTTTTCTTCTATTAAACGACAGTAAAAAAAAAACTCTGATATAACAGCACCCATGAGCTTTATTTGGGCTATAACAGTACTGCAGGTATGCGGAGCTGTTAACAATATGGCAATTAACAATTACAAATTGTTAGTCCTATGGTCAGAAGCCAATAATAGTGCCTCTCAAGTCCGTCAAGTGTTTTGCGCACAGTCACCACACTGATACTGGTCTGTACAACCTTACCGGCACCTCCCTTCCCTTCTTTCGTCCCCCTTTCCCCATTACCGGTATCAACTGAGCGCTTGTCTCAGTAGGCTACGGTACATCTCATTACAGTTTACAATGGGGTTTGGCCCGGGTCCTCAAACCTCCCAAAAATCCATGCGTGTGGACTACATTTCATAGGGTAGCACCCAGGGTCGGGCCCGGGGTTGGGGTGATAAAAGTTGTCGCCGCCAGATATTTTACCAGCAGGCCTATTCTGAGTGGGAGTATCGTAGAAAAAAACAGAGGATTTTTTTAAAGAAAACTGCTATTTTGACATCAAATTCACATTCAATATCAAATTTACCCCTAATTTGATACTAAACCCCAGTGTAATACAATGTTTATCAATCTGTGTTGATGTGTAAATATCATGAGTTAAGCTCCTTTCATTTTTTCTTAACAACGTAATGGCTTTTAAGGTGCTCGGTTATGATGGCACTCGGATATAACGGCACCAAAACAATAGTCATCTCTAAAAATGTATGGCTTCGATCATTTTACTCTGCTTTAAAACCAATTTATTTTTTCCTCATTTCGCTATTTAATTATACAAGTAGTAACTTTAAGTTCTTTCATGAAATGGAGTAGAATAAATTCAATAAAAGCACAGAACTGGAATTTCAATGGAGAGGTTTGAATGAAAATTTAAAACTCGTCCCAACAGGGAAGATTTCAAAATGAACATAAACAATAGACATGATAGTCCTGTTGATAAGAAGGAAGAAGCAAAAAATGATAGACTGAGTGAAATAAACAGACAGACACACCATATTCACCTCAACCATTTACTTCAGTGATTTGAATCTGTTGAAGGTTGGCCGCAACATTGAAATGGAATAAGAATTAAAGAGAACAGTCAGAAATGTAAAGAAAATTAGAAATATATACAAAAGCGTACATGAGGATATTTCATATTGCGATGGCTATATAGCCATTAAACAAAAATAGACTTAGTCTTAGTCTTAGACTTCATTGATGTAGAAGTGACATACAAGTTGCCATTTTCACATCAAATACATAGATTTAATATATTTACTGAGAAGAAAATTGTAATAATCAGAAGATAAGAATGAAAATGAAAATTGCGAAGTGCACCAAAAGCAACTTTAGCGAAACAAGCACAGAAAGATGAGATCCAATGTTTGTGAATTGCTAAGGCCTTCTTCGCCTGGTGGAGGCCTCAATGCCCTTTATGGAGCTTCCTGAGTGGGACAGTATTTTATTCAACCATTGCACTGTCTAACACCATCATCATTTTTATTACATATAGGGAAAACAAACAACAAAAAAGAAAACTACTCAAAAAAATTGAATCCATGAATTTGAGTGAAAAAAAATTGCTGTTATCAAACAAAGTAGTTCTGTAAATCATCAAACCAAACATCTGCTGAAAATATTGATAACATTTTTTCCAGTTACGATCATGAAACCACAACAAAATTTGTATATATATGTATTTCATGTACTCAGTTTTCTAGCCGTGCAAAATACTTACCACCATTTTAAATATAAATATTTCATCGTTGACACAAATTTGAATACAGCCAGTATTCTATGATGAACACAAAAAATAAAAAATACAACATTCAAGAATGTAACAATCATTTATATTCAAAATATCATGTAAGTTGAATGCAGTTTTTTTTTTTTTGGAATTTCAGAGATCTGCTGGATTTCTTTTCTCCTTACACAACAAGGCATATAAAGTACATTTATTTTAAAAAAAAAAAAAAAAAAGAAAAAAAAAATTATTCTGATTGTGTGAATGTGTGTGTGTGTAAGTGTGTATATTTGTCCCCATGTAGTAGAAAAAGTGGTCCTTTCAAGACTTTTGGCTCATATGGCTAAAGCTTATCCCGGTTTCCATATCATGAAACGGATAGTGACTGATTCTCTCACTTTTTGAATAGGATGCTAGTCTATGGCAGAAAACTTTCCAAGCCTAAGCTGCACTTAACTGCACGTGGGTCAAATGTAGCAACAGCAACAGGGGTACATTTTCTTGCTTAGGGAAAAAAAAAGCATGGGTCACTTGGTGGTTTAGAACCTGTGACCTCTCTGTGCATAGTCCAATGCACAATCTCTTAGATACATCGCCCCCTTGTGCACCTGTATACGTATCTCTTAATAGGTCTCCCTCAGTTTGTCTTTTGTCTTTCAATCGTTCTTTTTTTTTATTCATTTCAATAATTCACTCTCGATTATACATAACAATAACATAGCTCTAGGAGTTTGTGCCATTGTTAAAGAAGTAAAAGCCAAAATCAAAATTGCACTGTGCTTCAAGGGGAAAAAAAAAGTTGAATTCTAAGCATAGCATTTCCAACAATGAGTATTCATGAGCACTTCCCATTTCTTGGAGGGGATTTTTTGAGGACTTTTTTGTGTGTGTGTGTGTGTCAGCTGTAATGCAGGGTTTTAGATAATATCTGGAATCTCTTGACATTATTAATTGGACTTTGCTATATCCTACATATATATATTTTACATCTTTATTTCTATTTCTGGCATAGCACGGCACTGTGAAGACTAAATGAAAGTCATTCTCAAGAAAAAATAAAATATGAAACCCAAATTACTTTTTATAAAGGCCTCCCAGCATCAGCTGCATGCAAAAAAAAAAAACAACACATAAACCTTTGGTTATAAATGTTATATTCAAAATATAATAGTTTTATTAGTAAATCTGTCTTGTTTTGATGGCTTTGTTTAGTAGTTTAACTTGTTTCGAAATGCACATTTTTTCAAGACATGCAAAGTCACAGGATTCCATGCTTTCATAGCCAAGGGGCATCAAAACTCATTAAACATTACCATACTTTTTACATCATTATGAGAATACAGTCTGAGAGGGTTTTCACAGGAATTCCAATTCTAATTAACGAATCAAAAAGTCAAATTCAGGCAAATAAATATGTACTTAAATGCTCCTTTGATTTAATCCCTTAACCTCATGCAAACAAATGCAAACACAAATAAGACAAAAACCCTCAGGCCAACAGGGTTTAATCACAAAAACAAGGACAAAGAATCATATAATATATAGTATCAATTTATGATACACAATGTTATGTCCTGGGATTTGATGCCTGGGCATTCCAATGACAAATTTTCTACTGACTTACACGAAACTGATTAAGTCCACTTGCAAAATACATTGTCAGTATTATTAGTAAGTGTCTACTATGACAAGTCATTCTCACAATACATGCCATTGAATTCACATTCCACTTCCCAATGCATATTCCAACAACAGCCTGTAAGCAGCCGTGAAGGACAATATGACGCCTGGTTGGTTTATAAATCAATGCAATATCTGGAGGACAAAATGGCCTTTCTTTTAATTTTTTTTACTTTTGGAGATTCACTTCAAATGTACAAGAAAATTTAAGTGTCCAGTACAA
>JBCHJU010065714.1:0-11253 GCA_039654505.1 Plocamopherus imperialis | reverse complement strand
TATATATATATATATATATATATATATATATATATATATATGTGTGTGTGTGTATGTGTATATATATTTTTTATGTTAATCTGAGGCTTCATGAAATATTGTTTATCATTTCCTAGTCATAGAAAGTTGTATGGAAGAGATGTTTTTTTAGTGTCAGGTCTAAGACTGGCAAAATTAATTTTGCAATGTGACCGACTATTATCAATTTTTCTGTTTGGTTAATGATGGTTTGAATTGACATGGAGAATACCCCCAGATCTTTCAAAGCTTGGGTTTTTTGCTCCTATTCTTACCAACATGAAAAAATTTTGTGAGGGTTGTATTTCTTCTTACACATTTAAAGATATATACCTTAACATACGTGTGGTCAGTTCTCTTATACGGTTGTTAGGGCTGGACAATTACCAGCAGTACGAAGGAGAGACTTGAGGCAATAGAAATGTGGTTCCTGAGGAGGATTTGAAGATATATTGGGCAGAAAATAAATCAAATCAAGAGGTGCTGGAAATTGCAAATATAGAAAGGCCGTTTATAGTTATAGAAACAATATGAACATAACAGATTGGACATGTCCATAGAAAAAATGAAATCGAACAACCTTGTGTGACGGGAAAGATTGAGGTCAGAAGAAGCAGAGGACTGCATTGAGAAAAATATGTAGGCAGCGTGAACACCTGGGCAACATCAAAGAAAATAACCAACAATCAATTCATTAATGCCTCGAGTGAAAGAGATGGAAAATAAATGTTTAAAAAAGCGACGGCAAATAAGATCACCTGAATAATGTAAATGCACTGAATGAAGTTATTAATGTCTGTCATGGTCAATTTATTTGTTTTTTCTTTACATTATATGTTATATTTCTCAACCATTTTGTTACTCTTCATTTGTTTATTCAGAACTATTATTGACATGATTATTTTCTCAGACCTTTCGCAATTTTGGTTTCAAATATTTCTTTTTCTGCGCTGTATTATAAAGCTCAAAACCTAGTAGGACATTTAAAGTTGTCTTATGATAACCTACATTGATATTTGATCTTAAATATAAGTGTTGACTCTTCATGAGAAACCTTAATGAAAACAGCATATTTTTTTTTTCAGAAAGGAGACAACTTCTACATTTGTTTTGTTTTATTTTGTTGTTCAATTCACCTTTAAAGCCCAAATCCCATCTGAGGCAGATAAAAACGAATATATGTTGGTTAAGTCAATGGGTGTCTCTTTCAAAAAATGTCCAAGACTTCTTTGTGTGACCCTTTCATTATACCTCATGTTCATATTTTTCAGTTTAAAAGGCACAGTTTGTTGTTTCTCCACCCTTTTGTCACAAAAATGCTTTTATCTCTAATAGTATCTGTGGCAATGGACCTGTAATGTATCCCTTTTAGCAGGTTTTTAAAATGTAGAGATGCAATTACAGTATTACTTTAAATATTGAGAGTAAATGTTCAGATTCATAGTTTTTGTGCATGTAAAAAAGAAAAAAAGAAACAATTGATAGTGAAGCTAGAGGTTTATGTTCAAGAAATGCATAAATTCAAATTTCATAAGAAAAGGCTGTATTGCTGTCAAATTATCAGGCGCTTATATTCAATTTAAGTAGTCCTTTCAAGCGTTTCGGCTTATAGGGACGGAGCTTATCCTGGTTTCTGTAGCATGAAGCGGACAGTGACAGATAGATCTATCACTTTCTGAATAGGATGCTAGTCTATTGCAGAATACTTTCCCAGCCAAAGCTGTACCCATTTTCACCTGGGTCGAGTGAAGCAATAGGGATAAATTTTCTTGCTTACAGAAAAAACGGATTTCCCTACGGCGGTTTTGAACCCGTGACCTCTCGGGCCGAAGCTCAACGCTCTGTCCGCAGAGCCACCATGCCTCCTTTGTATTCAATTTAGTAGAATAATAATATGTAGTATTGTGTGGCTTTTGCTGTCTTTTTTTTTTCCTGCTTCCTTTTTTCAGATAAGGAAAATTGATTTCATGACATCATCCATTATTTTCATAACTTTAGATGTATGAATAGTGATTATGATAATAATGTACTGTATTGTTTAGGAGACACTTTGTTTTCCAGGCACATGCAATAATATTGAGAAATATAATGGTTCTACCATGCATCTTAATTATTCATTTTATCATTCATTCATTCCATCGTCTCCACATGGTTATTATTTGCTTTGTTCCTTCATTATTCTCCATACTCATTCATGTATATACAAAAAGAATACTTTTGCAAATTAAGTTGAGGTAACTATGAACAAACAAGTTATTTGCTAATATGCTGTCTAAAGTTGGTCTGATCTACATTGCTTTATTTGGAGATGTGTATTTATTCGAGCTTGGCACTTTATGTGATATATGTAGACCCTAGTGAACATGCCTGACAACAGGTAATCATGAAGAAGCTGGATGTCAACATTGCTCGAGGAAAAAGATGTCCAACATAAGAGGCGTATCATTATATCATAATTATATGTTACATAGGCAACAACAGGACTTTAAAAATATTAACTTTTAAGATGCTAGCTGTGTATTAAAAAGAGCCATGTATTAAAAAGACAGAACATTTTTCAGTGAATTGATATGTAGTTTTGAGATGTACATAATAGTAATATATTTATAATACATGTAATAATATATAATAATATGCGATTATATATCGTCCCTCTAAACACAAACTAGTGTAATCCACATTTTGTTACTTTTGCAGCAGAGCCGTTTTTTTGGACAACTTCTGCAACCTTATTGTGACTTAAATCAAAATCGGTTTTAGATCCCCTATTCATTGCTCGATTCCTTAGATTTTTACAGAGGAGAAAATATGTGAGACAAGTAATCGAATGTTGATTCTAACTCGATCCTGGGTCACATGTGGCTTACGCTAGTACGTGTTTTGAGGGACGATATGTTGGAAAATGAAAATTTTCTTTTCCTTCTTTTAAATAATGTGGTTTAATGATGTAAAAGCATTCTAGTACTCAAGCTACTTAAAAAAAACACACACACAAAAAAAAACCAACAAAACATTCCCACCTGTAAAAAAAAAAACTGAAAGAAAAAATAACAACAAAAAAAGACAAACCCCAACATAATCTTTGAAGAACAGAATTTGAAGAAAGGTAAAAATAATATAGATCTATGTAAAAATAAATAATATATTCTTCTGTGAAAAACAAAGGTAATTGTAAATGACAAATTGTCCAAAATCACTAGCAAATGGTAAAGGGAATACTTGAATATCACTTAAAATGTTTTATCAGTTACACAAATGACAAAAAATAAGTACAAAGTAAAACTATAAGCTTGTTCCAGACATTTTTTTCTTTAAAATGCAAACAGCCCAAAATGAAACTGTTCTGCTGGAGGAGGCTAAATATAAAGGATAATTGTAAATCTTTGCACAATACCTTGCTTTTATTGATTACTGAGAGGATTTCAGATTTAAAGGGCTAGACACCTAATTGTAATTAAATTTAACAAAATGTTTGTTTTACACTGAAATAGCTGGCAGTTTTTATTATTTAGATCAAATATTGAGCTGTATTTACATCTTCTGAATTCATGTCTTCTCACCTTATTCGCATTTGGAGGGAGTGTGGCAATAGTTGTCACATTTCCATCAGGATCTTTCCGCCGTTGTACGATGTAGTTGGTTATGGTTCCATGAGGTTTTTCTGGTGCTGTCCATTTAATTTGCACAGCTGTTGGACTCATCGCTACAACCTCAGGCTCTTGAAGCTGTTCTGGAACTTGAATAAAAGAAGAATAAAACATATCCTTGATGATTTGCCCAAAGTCACAATGAGAATACCAGTGCATCAATGTGGTTATTCTGAATTTTGTATTTTTGTTGTTGCTTTTTTGTTTATTCATTCTTTTGTGAAATGAAGATTTTCATAAATTAGTCAGCTTTAAAACCCTCTTGCCTAGACAAAGATAAGAAAAAATAATGCCACAACAATATTGTTTAAAACATTTATGAGCCTTGAAATATGAAAAGCATACCAAGCTTTGTAACACACCACAGAAGTTTTACAGTACGAGGCTACAGCATAGTTCCCATGCTGTTATTAAAATTTAATTGATGAATACTCATTGAATAAAACATTACAAGGCAGTTATGTCTAAGAGTATACTGATTACCAAAGTAAATTATTTTTGTTTTAGTACAACTGTATGGACGTGTATGAATTTCATAATCTGTTTATTAAAAATCCAATTTCAATTACATTTTACATACAAATGGTTTTTATATAGCATTATCTGTTCATGTATATGTTTTGTGAAATATTTATTGAAGAAATCAATTTCTGTGATTGTCATCATTAATATGCGCAAACACTAAGGCAATAGTTACTGTCTTCCAAGGTCTTAATGGTAGTTGATGGCAAGCTCTTTGTACAACCAGCTATGGTGCAAGCCTCTATATTGAAGTAGTAGTTAGTGAATGGCTGAAGGTTATCAATCCTGTAGCTTGTGAGATTGCCTTCGACCTTAAAGATGTGGAAAACCAATAAATAAAATGTATAATTGATGAATGAATCTAGACAGAGCTTTATAGGTAACATATCTTTCTTTTATTCAAATTGAAATTCATATTCTGAAAATCAATTAAATCTGGCAAGGAATCAATCAACTGCAATGAATTTTCCTAGGGCAGCTTGTGTTTAATAAATAAATTATTATTTTCACATTTGAATGGTCTTTCTAAAAAAAAAACAAAACTTGCAGAGAAAAAAGAAGGAGAGAAAAATGAATCATTACATTGATTTAAAATAAGTAAAAAAAAGAAAAAAAATCCAACAAAAGCAATTCAAACTACATTTTGTGCTTGAAATACCTGCTCCTTTAATTTATCATTCTGGAATATGTTGAAGTGGCTTATGATTCCATTTGGAGCCATCGGTATGGACCATGTTATATCCACATATCTTGCTGTAACCCCAGCAATCAAGGGAACATTCATGGATGCTGGCTCTAAACATAGGAGGAAACATAAGAAATTTTAAGATCTGTTATCATTTTGTCTTACATGGGCAAGTTTAAAAATTCATCTTTATTTCCTACCAATTTTCACAATGTGTTCCAAGCCAAATGGATACCCTACTTTGACAACCGACAAAAAAAAAAAAAAAAAAAAAAAAAAAAGCATGATTTAAATATTCTCCAAATCAGAGTGTCTTATAAATGCTTGAAAAGAAGCTGTGAATATGTACATTTGATACCTATATGCTTCGTTGTTATACTTTATGGTACTTCATTTTGAGCAACTTACTATCCTGTTTGGTGACTATAGGGACCCATGGGGAAACTGCAGCCCCATAACTGTTTGTAGCTGTGATTCTAAAACGATACTCATTAAAGGGATCCAGATTTTCCATAGTGAATGTTAGAGTGACCGTGGGACCAAACACTCTGGAAAAAGGATTGACAATTAAGAAGGGATAGAAACAGCAATGGTAGTTTATTCAAATAAAAGCACAAAATAATCAGGAGCATTTAAAATTCTGTTTCTCTACACTTTTTTAAAAATTTGAAATCTTTGCATTAACCGTGGGACTGATAAAAAAAAAAGGAATGCTTGAAAGGTTAGCACTAGAATGTGTGTAACATCATGTGTTGTATTCCTGAGAATTTGTCCTTCTCTTGACCATTGAAGAAATTGACAAAAGTGATTCATACAAAGATCATTTGTAGGATACTGTTCAAATTCCTAACAAAGGTTGCATATAATGATAAACATGATATTCAATTTTCATGCAGATAGCTCTGTGGTTAAGGCACTCAACCACCAAGCCAAAGGTCAGAGGTTCAATCCCTGCTGTGCTAGTTTGAATTAAAATCTTATTGATTCATGGTTTTTCCCCCTCTTTATTGTGCGGTAGGCAGGATGAATGAATGGCTAGTCCCATCACAGATGATGAATGAATGGCTAGTCCCATCACAGATAGACAATAAACTAGGAGGTCCTGTTTGCCTTTGAGCATGTAAAAGATGCATCAGTAGTTAAAATCGAAAAGAACAGTCCACATTGGTCATCAACATCGCAAAATTCAATTCCCACCAAAACAGTCTTTTCACTTTCATAGACCCCTACAACCTCTTGTACCTCAAACTCATCAACCAGTTCATTACTTTGTACTCTTGCACAAGAGGTAAATATCAGATAGGAGAACAGTAAGGCTGGGCATCTATACTCTTCTTTGAATACTTGTCCAGGTGTGGTAATAAAGTTGCTCCAAGATCTCATCAACTCTGACAAAAAAAAGCCAACATTTACCATCCATTTTGTTTGGTTCTGATTTGTGTTGTATAGTTTTAAAGCTTGTGTGTTGGGGTGTATTTGATATATCTCATTCCTTACTCTTGAATGATAGCATTTTCTTTAATCTCCTGGAATTCCACACGATAAGCAGGAACCTCTTCAGCATTCACTCTTCCAACTGGTCTCCATGTAACTTTAACTGTTCTTGGAGTCTCTGAAATTACTGTTGGAGGGGCCATACCATCTGGACCTGAGAAGTGTGGAATAAAAAAATCATTCATTAAAAATTGAAGCAGAAGCAGAACAATGACCTACAATATGATACAACAATATAAAATATGAAAACTATTTATACAGTAGAAATGTAATGAATCAATAGGTGAATTGTTTTTGATAAATCCTAGCTACAGGGCTCAGAGATGAGAATTTTGTTCGGACAATTCATTCTGTCAAAATATAAGTGAAGAAATGCTCAAAGAGTCAAATACGTTTTATTTTCATCATCAGGTCATGGCATCACACAAAATTATTATGGAATGTATTAAGTTTGTTTCCAAGTGTAATGATATTTACAGGAATTCTCATGTGGATAATCGTAATAATAATAAAAAGATTTTATAGTAGGTCTAACCCATACAAGTACAGGCTCTAAACGCAGATATATACAAACAAAATTCAAATACATAACAAACTCAATTTGAAGATAACTAAGGGAGCTATACAGCAACTGAGCTACAACAATAGACATTTTTACAGATGGGTGAATATATGTACAGGGATACAAAAAAGTTATAAGGTTAAAAGATGAGTTTTTAAGGCTGTCTTAAATGAAGTCACCATTTTGGTCTCTCGTATGTTCTTTGGCAATGAGTTCCAGATTTTGGGAGCAAAACAGGCCAATCGTCTTTCCCCAAAAACTTTATAATTTGCTTTGAGGATCTCAGCTGATGGGATGGGGTGTAGGAGTAAAGAGTTCAGACAAATAAGATGGGGCCAGGCCATTCAGGCACTTATAACACAGTGCTATCATCTTATGCGTGATACGCCTCTCAACTGGAAGTCAATATAATCTTGTCAGCAAGGGAGTTGCATGACAGCTCATAGGGATACATGGTAAGTTTGTTGCACCAAGGGCCATCAAATGTTTCTTTTTCCACATTTCTATATTGCAACTTAAAGAGTTGATTCAGAAAAGTTCTTGATTGAAACAAAAAACAAAAGCAACAACAGCAGCAGCAGCAACAATAACAAAAAATAACAATAACAATATATCTTCACCATTCATCTTATCATGATATGCTTCGTGAATCCATGCAATCTTCTTTTTCACTGTTATACTTCGTGATGTCTCAGTGACTTTCAATTTTGAAGACAGTTGTATTACTCTCCCAAAATAAAATATTTTAAATTCATAAAACACATAGGAGTGAACAAATTATACAGTTTTTTAAAGAACTCTCACCCCCACCCCACCCCCCTTTCCTGAAAAAAAAAAAGAGCAAAGAGCTCTAATTCTTAAATGAGACATGTGATTGAAATCATAATAGAGGCCTGCTTGCGTATTAAAAAAAATTAATAAAAAATTCATATATGTATATATAAGTAAATAAAAGATAAAAGTATTACATAACTTCAGATCGGAAGCAGAGAAAAAACAGAAGCAAAACCTACACCCAATTGTATACAATACTCACTTCCAGGAGGCATGCTCACAGTGACCACATTGCTAAGAATGTATCCAGCAACATTGGAACTGTTGATTTGTATGGAATAAGTTGAAAGGGGTACCAAAGGGCCAACTTGATATACTGTATAAGGAGACTTTTCCTCCAAGAGTTTTCGTCTTTCCTCAACTGTAGTATAGTTCCACGCATCTATGGAAAACATTAAATTAACTTGATAGGATATAAAGGAAGGTCTGCATATAAAAAATTCAGTCATGTATTGGGCCTCAGTGGCTAAATGTAGTGTTTAGTTGTTCAATTGAAATTAATGAATAATATTATAGAAATGAATTTACATATAACAATAATGGTTGGCACTTCATATCAAAAAGAGGCTAATATTGACTGCAGATTGAAACTGGGATAAGTGTTTCATTTCCATTGTAGATTCTATGTTTAGGATGAAATTGAACAGATCAATTAAATAAAAGGTCAAATAAAGTCACAAAAAAGTTCTTATACATTAAATGCCATGAACATCCCTTTTCAAGCAAAATCCTAGAAAGACTATGTCACCTTTTCTGACACATATTAAGTAGACAGGGACAATTCTAGAAAATAAAGCCATAGTATCATATTTCATTAAAAACGGAAAATGTTTCCGAGGAAGACAACCCATTAATCTACCCATTATTTTGGACAAGGATTTGTGATGTGTTAACAGAAAACTCAAGATGCTACAAGACTTAAAAGACCTAAGAGTTATATAACATAAAACCAAGGTCAGTGGAGAGAACTCATAGCAGAAGTGGTGACGACAGTTTAGGTAACAGAACTGGTTGACTAAGACATGACAGGGCCTTAATTCGTCCCAATAAATATTGACAAAAGTTAATTGAAAATAGAAAAAAATTCAACAGAAGCAAAAAAAAAAAAGTAATTTAGTAAAATAAAATCAAGCTTCCTCCTTTGAACACATGAAACTACCGGTATAACTATGTTTTAAATATTTTCTCACCAATGTTGAGATAATATAATCCAGAAAAAAAGACATGGAAAGTCATGTTTCCGTTTGGTTTTTCTGGTAGAGACCAAGATACATTGACTGTTCTGGCATCAGCGACTGTGGCTTCCAAAATAACTATACCCACTGGAGGAGATTGCATTGTCCTTGCTTGAACCTGTACATAGTTCACAATAAAATTTACATTGATAGATGTTGGTGGAACACAGAAAAATGGGTTATAATATAAAACTATTTTCCCTTTCATCTTCATATTTTCACAGCTTCATTTTTTTATGTCCACAGTCTGCATTATTTTTATCACTTTATGTCAAGTCAGATTGAAAGAATGGAAAAGTAAGGTTGATTGACTAATTAGGTCTAAAAGGAGTGAGTGAGGGAGGGAGGGAGGGGGGGGAGGGAGGGAGGGAGGATCCGTTTTGAACGTCAAATGGCGATGTATGTCTTTGCATTATCGACCTCTATTTCTACTTTTTCTAATTCTTGTTGACCACTTTTTTGACGTAAACTCACTGTCCCCCTGCTCCGATCAGGACAGCTAGCTGGTCACTATTTCTTCCTCGCCCCTGCCGATTTGTCGTGACCTTTTGACCCGGCTAATCCTCTTCACAGAATAACGATGATCTTGCGCACTGGTAGGTGAAGGCTGCTTTGACAATACATGCCCTTACACAGTGTGTTACGATGGACGTGAGAGATCTCTTTGGGGGCGATCCAGGTTGAGGAGGATATAATATGTTCCTTTTCTCTCAAAACATCTCAATGCGTAGTTCTTCTCCAGCTGCACAATTCTACCTCTTGTCTTGGTCTCTGCCTCAGCACCTGCATCCTAGGCTTACTTTTGTCTCTGACTTTACCTCTGCATTTGTTTTTGTGTCCTTAGGCCTCTTCTGCCCTTGAATTCTACTTTACCTCTATTTTTGTCTTTAGACTACTTTTGCCTTGAATTTTTCGTTACCTCTGCATCTGTATTTTTGTCTTCAGACTACTTTTGCCTTGATTTTTTCTTTACCTCTGCATCTGTTTTTTTGTCTTCAGAATACTTTTGCCTTGAGTTTTTCTTTACCCCTGCATCTGTATTTTTGTATTCAGACTACTTTTGCCTTGAATTTTTCTTTACCTCTGCATCTGTATTTTTGTCTTTAGACTACTTTTGCCTTGAATTTTTCTTTACCTCTGCATCTGTATTTTTGTCTTCAGAATACTTTTGCCTTGAATTTTTCTTTACCTCTACATCTGTATTTTTGTCTTCAGAATACTTTTGCCTTGAATTTTTCTTTACCTCTGCATCTGTATTTGTCTGTAGGATACCTTTCCCTTTGCATTTTTCTTTGTCTCTGTATCTGTGATTGTGTTTATGGTACCTTTGCGTATCTTTATTTGTCTATAGGCAACCTCTGTATCTGTACTTTCGTCTTTAGGCAACCTCTGCATCCGTAATCTTGTCATTAGGTCACCTCTGTATCCGTACTTTGGTCTGAACGCAACATCCCCATCAGAATATGTATTTTTGTCTTCATGCAACTTCTGCATCAGAATCTGTATTTTTGTCTTCAAGCAACCTTGGCATCAGAATCTGTTTGTTTGTCTTTCAGCAACCTTCGCATCAGAATCTGTATGTTTGTCTTTCAGCAACCGTGGCATCAGAATCTGTATTTTTGTCTTTAAGCAACCGTGGCATCAGAGTCTGTATTTTTGTCTTTAAGCAACCTTCGCATGAGAGTCTGTACTTTTGTCTTTAAGCAACCGTGGCATCAGAATCTGTATTTTTGTCTCCAAGCAACCTTCGCATCAGAATCTGTATTTTTGTCTTTAAGCAATCGTGGCATCAGAATCTGTATTTTTATCTTTAAGCAACAGTGGCATCAGAATCTGTATGTTTGTCTTTCAGCAACCTTCGCATCAGAATCTGTATGTTTGTCTTTCAGCAACCTTGGCATCAGAATATGTATTTTTATCTTCAAGCAACCGTTCCATCAGAATATGTATTTTTGTCTTTAAGCAACCGTGGCATCAGAGTCTGTATTTTTGTCTTTAAGCAACCGTGGCATCAGAATCTGTATTTTTGTCTCCAAGCAACCTTCGCATCAGAGTCTGTATTTTTATCTTTAAGCAACCATGGCATCAGAATCTGTATTTTTGTCTCCAAGCAACCTTCGCATCAGAATCTGTATTTTTGTTTTTAAGCAACCGTGGCATCAGAATCTGTATTTTTGTCTTTAAGCAACCGTGGCATCAGAATCTGTATTTTTGTCTTTAAGCAACCGTGGCATCAGAATCTGTATTTTTGTCTTT
>JBCHJU010065604.1:0-11254 GCA_039654505.1 Plocamopherus imperialis | reverse complement strand
TCTCTCTCTCTCTCTCTCTCTCTCTCTCTCTCTCTCTCTCTCTCTCTCTCTCTCTCTCTCTCTCCCTCTCTCTATTTTACTCTTTCATATTGATGAGTGCAATTTGATTTATATGATTCTTATTATAAGTATATTTTTCTCATAGATGAATAAAATAATGTCGAAACATGCCATGTCCTAGACAGGTTAGAGACATCTAATTGACGCCAATGCTCTTTCTGTACAGAACTGCTGCGCGCATCGGAGACAGGTGCGTTGGACGCAGAATGCCAGAATTGCGTATCGAACCATTAGACACGTGGAATTAACGCCGATTCTTTGAAATTCAGTGACCGGCAATGATATCGAAAGAGAAGGTTTTGTGTAGTTAAGGGAAAAGGAGGAAAATGTTTAACATCATAAGAAGACAGCAAATGAAATGCTTCGCACTTGTCAGGAGAATAGACAGTGGTCACAGTGGAACAGTTGTTCAGCCTTGGTTGAAATTCAAGCGCCAAATTTCCCTTCGGGGATTGATAAAGTGAATTTTTTAAACAGTTGGCATTACATGTAATTAGATTCGTCGAAGGAAAGCGTACCGAAGGTAGACAGAGAGTTATATTCGTAACAGGACGGAGGATGGCCATAAGCGACATCAAGACAAACACAACATGTAGATCAACATGAGACGGACGGAAGAAAGACACACGCGGAGAGGAATGGTCCGCCAAGTGCAAGCAAACACAAGCCACAAGAAGTAAATAAGTAGTAGGCCTAATGCTGCGTCTAATTGCTATCGTCTCATGGGGAATTTAGAAAAAGGCATACCGTAGATGTTGTCCCATGAGACGAAAGTCAAGAATTAATCTTTTCTCACCAATCATCGCTAGACCATCGATTCTAAAGGCACCTCCTTTAAAGTTTAAATTGGCGATTCTAGAATGATAGTGAAAAACAGCCAGGGCGATGGGAAACAAAATATTAATAAAAAAAAAATAAACCCCATCAAAATTGAGTTCATATATTATATTTAGCACTCATCAGGGCAATAATAATTATAACGCAAAACAATGATAATGATATCAGCAATATCAAGACGACGTAGGGGAACGCTTGATATATTTTTGCAGTTCATTTCATGACCTTTATATTATGATTTCACACTAAACGTGCAAGTGTTTCGATATGTGGCATGCACTTGTTTGGTCATGTTTTCATATGTCTACCGTATGCTTTTTGTACAATCCTATATTGTAAAGCACCTTTGAATACTCTATGGACGTAGTCGCAAAATAAGTTCCTTCATTGCTCATTACTTATTATGGCTAAACTGAAGTTGTTCTCTGAACGCTTATGGTCCACTCGACATCATGGAAGAACGATTTCTGATCTTGGCTGTCGTTTTTACTCTCATTGTCGAATCGTTTCGCAGCCGCTATTACTTCATAGCATTTGTGGATCTCAGACATACCTCCATGATGGTTTTGTGCGTGCTCAGTTCCTTTCATCACTAAATACAACACATTCAGCTAGCTAATAATGCTTGAATAACGCGTAGGAACTGCTCAGGGGCTACAGTTACGTCCCACCGAAAGTTTCATAAAGAATTTTGTCATAGTGTCATGGAGTCGGAAAACTGATCTGACCCCGTGTGTGAACCTAGGTCACGTCTAAACGCCACCAAACATTTATTTCGCAACGGTAATTGTTTTTTTGATTCGTGAAGACCACTCGCCTCAGAGGACAAAGTCGACCAAGGGATCAAAAGGGCCCCACAGATAATTGCACTTCCTGCTCACGTGGTCGCGTAACCGGAAGGAAAGTGATGGTGAATTGAATGGTACGGAATTGCGCCTCCTTTTCTCAGAACAAAGGGTGGTGGACGAAAGGAAAAGACGGGCGAGCGGAAGTGAGGAATTGGTCTTGAAGAGAGGAAGAGAAAGATTGATCATAGGAAGGGGGCAGGGAAAACGAAAAGGGGAAGAAAGAAGGGCAGAGGATAAATGGGAGGAAAAGGCACTGACCGGTGTGAGAGTATATCAAGATAAAAAAACAAAAACAAACAAAAAACAAAAAAGCAAACTGTGAAGGATTTTTTTTTTGTGAAAGATACCGAAGCATTAAGAACCTCTTTTTTCCTTTTTCTATCTTCAGATCCAGACAGGGATTATTTCTGCTCATAAAACAGTTTCCAAACATGCAATGATTTTACAGCGTAACATCCTAAAACGAAGTCTTCACTACGCCTCGTTTCTTCCACCTATCCTCATCATAGTAATAATCAACATTACCATCAACATCCTGATTCCCTCATCAGAATCATCACTATCATTATCATCACTGTAACCATCAACACATCTTCACCATCATCATTATCATAAGCAGCAGATTCGTTGTCATCATCATCATCATCATCATCTGCAGCAGCAGCAGCGGCGGCGGCATCAGCATCATAATCCTCACCATCATCGAAGTCATCATTATCATCATAATCATCATCATCATCATCTTCACCAACAACTACAAATACAACAACAAAATAACAGCAGCAACAACAACAGTAACAATAATTATAACCCCATTTTCACCACCAAAAATCGTCATTTTCAAAAGTAACAATCAGAAAGGTTTAGTAAATGGACGGGAATGTCGAGACAACACACTTTAGGCACCACGAAATTTGAGAACGAGAATAGGCATTGTGCACGAATGGCAAATCAATTTCATTTAGAGAGTAAAGTGAACTGATAATCAGTAACTGTGCGGGGCGTGGGAAGGGGAGCGGATGATTAGTGTCATTAGATAAACCCATTTAGATTGAACTGTACTCGTATAGGCACCTGGGCATCTGCCTCGCTCTCTTTTATGACATCCCATATCGAAATGTGAGAGATTATGGAGCTACACAACGAGCTCACAGCGCGATAAACAAATCACAGATGAGTGTCTTACAATTTCTAGCTGTTAGCTTCTTATCTTTCAAGGTCTTCCAAATTTGATCGAAGAGAATAATAAGGAGACATTATGCCATTATCAGGAGGCCCCTTGAACGAATCAATGGTGCCTAGTTTAAACTCTGTTTCGAGTCATCAAATAAAGGTAAATATAGATTGAAGCAAGCAAAGGAAACAAATAATCAAACAAAGAAGAATAAACAACAAAAACAAAGAGTACTTAAAAAAAGACAATAGAGGAAAAGAATGGAAGAAGAAAAGGAAAGAAAACAAACAACAAAATTAGCATTAGCATACGAATTAAAATTAAGCATTGGCTTAAAGGGGGAAACATTTAACTATGGAAGGTCGGGCATTAAATTAAAAAGACTGTTCATAACAAAGTTATACAAGTTGTTTTTATTTATACAGATGGGTTTGGGTGAATTGGTTGAGGCTTTCAAAGGACTGGTCTTATTAAAAAACAGGAGAAAGAATATCAAAAGGTCCCGACTTTCAACGATGGAGTTCATGCACCATGTATAAATAAACAAACGCATTGCATTAATAGCGACACAACTAAAAACTTTGGAAAGAATACATCATGGAGACACAACGAAACAGCAAATTTATCCTTCCTTAGACAACAAAAAGATAACGATGAAAATGAATAAAAATATAACCGAGAAACTCAACTGCGTTGAGCATTTTTGTCAAGGTGCTGGAAATAAGATTTATTGGATGTGTTGCGGCAAATTTGTGTAGAGAAGTTGGAAAGATCTGGCATGATTGGAGGAAACAGGCATCGTGCCACATACATCGCAGGCCTCAGACGAATCACATCCAGTTGCAACATAAAGACAGAATAGGCTAGACGCTTGGAAGACAGAAGATCAACCTTGAGAGCTATGACCGGCAACGTGCACACTGCCACTTGACACCGCTGATTAGGAGGATTTTCATCTCAGTAACGACAATGTATGCTTCTGTAAACAGCCATTAGTATTTCTACTGTATTTTACTTGAAACTGGTCTTTACTCCATGACCATCATGAAATAGCGAAATAATTTATTTCATATAGGCGACGGCCTAATTTGATGATAGCAATAAAAATATTTGAAAGCCAGATTTAATACTACTACTTTTCATGTTTTAATCCGCAAGTCATTATTTGTCCATTTACTTTCTAGAGCAGTGTTGTAAGTTTCCTGCTGTGAGTAATTTTAAACTCAATGGAATCAATTATCTTTTTTTTTAATAATAAACCATAGACATTTAGAAACCATGAGTGTATTGAGTGCGTTATTATCTGATCAAGTTCGTCTACTATCCTCTGGCTCTTAGTATTGATGAAAATGACAGGACCATTGTGGGTTGAGGGGGGGGGGGCGGGAGAGGCACAGTAGACCCTTGAACGACTGCAAGTTACTGTAACACAATGCACACTACTGTAGTAATGCTGAACATGCACGTCAGAGGCCTCCATTCTGCCAACTAGTGACATATTATAACGTTTGTATATTATAATAACGATTTCAATGGCGGCCTTGTTTCCCCTTTCTCAAAGCGGGGTCTGCCTCGAGAACATACGAAATGAATATCCTTTTCCAATTTGCTTCATTTAACGAAGATATTTGTAGTCAATTTTCTCCTCCATGGCTCATTCCATTCTCTATATTCATTTCAGCCGTGGAGGAAAATGTGGAAGGCTTTAATTCGTTTCTACAATCAAACTCAAACAAGAGAGAAACCAAGATATTTCATCATTATTGTTGGGTGAATGCAAAGACTCTGGCCTTCAAAGTCCCAACAAATCGATAGAATTACATTTCCCTCCCTTCTGCAGCTCTCAATACGATGACTTGGTGGCTCTGGCCTTCCTAGACGTTGCTCTCTTCTGATTCCTGATTGGAGTTGCTTCTAATGAATCCATTGAGAAGCATAATCTCTGACAGTGCTCAGTATAACGGCAAACAGAATCTTAATCATTTCAAGGTCCTCTCCGAACTCATCATCATCAATAAATCCTAGCATGAGTACGGCTCTTGTTTTGTGTTACCCAGTTGCTGCCTGTACCATTTAATAACATGGATGTGTCCTTCCATTCCACCAACTTAGCTCTTAGAATCCTAGCATCGATACTCTCTGTAGATGAGTTCACATTCAAAAACTGAGTCAATCGAGAGGTGGTCACAATACATAAAGCACTATTCGGCTCCCACAGTACAGCGTAAATCATCATTGGCAATCGTCAACACCATCATCATCATCATCATCTTCTTCTTCTTCTTCTTCTTCTTCTTCTCTTCCTTTTCTGCGTCTTCTTCTTCTTCTCTTCCTTTTCTGCGTCTTCTTCTTCTTCTTCTCCCCCTCCTCCATCCCTATCAACACCATCACATCCTCCCCTTAAAAATCATTAGACTTTGGTAAATTAATTAATCAAATTGTTGACTTTTATTCTCCTTTACACATGAAAGGCAAGTTTTGGACATTAAAACATGAATGCCAAAACAAAAAACAAAAAACAAAGACAGTAATAAAATAAACTTTCTCCATAATAGCACTCAGGCTTCTGGAGATTCTGGCTACATACAACGTAAGTAATCTGGTCTTCCGGTCTACATTCCACTTAAGCAATTTGGTTTTTTGTCAAGGCACTTCTTAGAACTTCACCGCATTAAAATTTAGTTGAGACACCGATAATGGCTGTTTGCGCCAGAGTTGACCATTTTGTTGTAATATTGTTGCTAAGCTTAGACTGGCATTCTCAGGGGTGTATGTATTGGTGCCCCGTCACACCCATTCCCCACTGATCTTTACCTCAGGGTGAAGGCCGATATGACCTGCTCTTTTCGATTTTAATCACTGAGGGTTCTTTTACATGCGTAGAGGCACATGGCACCCCCTTATGTATCGTCCGTCTCCGATGGGACTAGACACTCACTCATTCTGACTACCATAACGAGGAGGTGGGAAAACCCGAATAATTCGGATATTAAATCAAGGCTGTATATCGGGGATCGAACCACGGACCAATGGCTTGGTGGTCGAGTGGCCTAACCACTAATCTCTCTACGCTCCCACTTATCTGCTAGCCCTGGCTGATAAATGCAATGGTAAAGCTGCGTCACATTTATTGACATTTTCGCTTTTCGTGCGGAGCGAGACGTTCCTGTGCCGCCTTGCCCGTTGACATTTCCTCCAAATGACAAGAGGTGAAGCTATGCATATAATGTTGTGATGCCAACTTCTTAATGACGTCACTAAGGATATGGTCATGACCAGGGAAGTCCTATTTTAAAACTAATAATTCATTTAATGAATCTTTGGTGAAAGACCGTCCTTGGTGCGGAGAAGGAAGTATGGCAGGGCACCCATACTCGCCTTAAAAGTAGCAATAAAAATTTGCTACAAGATCATCAATTCTGACTAAAAAAAAAGGCCACCACTCTGAAGAAAAGTTACCCAAAGAAGCTCCATGGATTAGGAGATGAATGGCTTTTACAGGCCATTGCGACTGCGTTGTCCCTGCAAATCTATTACGTATGGAGGTTCACGCAGAAAAGAATGTTCGTGAATTTAACTAATCGGCGTCGTGTGATTTAATAATTTCCGTTCGATTGACTCAACAGGGAACAATATTAGCACATGTAGGCAAAGGCTACGCGTCATTTTTGGGTCGATCTAAATTAAATGTGGGCGGTGAATCTCCATTGGTTGATTGGAAATTGGTGGGAATCGTTTGGTGCGAACGTAAAACGCTACGGCTTTTTTTTTTTTTTTAACAACTTCATAATGGATAATAGGAAATGTTTGTAAAGGGAAATAATTCCATGACCTGGGCAGACCCCTATCATCATTTCTGAAAACTGTTTACAACACTTGGTGCAATTTCCTTTCAGGAGCGTATATTGTATTCTTTTGAGAAGTGCAAACATACATGAATCGATAAGCAAGGCTGGGGTGAAAAAGGTGACAAAAAGAATTTTTTTGTTTTGTTTCTTCAAAGAGAGTTTCAGCTGTAACGAAAAATATCCTTCTCAACCCCACATTCTCGACGACCATAATACTTCTTGTTATGTAAATTATTGTGTAATAAGGCACCGCAAAATTCAGAGGAAAATAATAGTATATAATACTTGCTAACAACATTGTCAGAGGATAGAATGTAGTTCGTTTAAAACCCGTGCCAGAAAGCACAAAAATGCCAGTTACATCAATCTACGTGCACCACAGCCGATGGAGGAAAGCGGCCGGCCAAAGATGGATGCGTTGGACGCTACAGGTACTGAGAGGCCTCGAGCTCGTCGACTCGGGCCGTTTGGAGTCATGTCCCCTTGGCTGGATGTAGCCGGCAGCCAAGTCAGATGTCAATGACCGGCCCTTGGCTATTGTTATCGTAGCTTTACGCTTAACTCTACACAACTCGCATACCAAGGAAGCAAATAGCATGAAACCTGCGCCGTGGCCTGCTTTTAAAAGGTTGATTGACTTGAACTTGAAGAGAAATCACACAAAAAAAACCGCGTCGTAAGCGTAAGAGGGCAAGATCTATTTCTTGCTCTCTTATCTCAATGGCGGCAATCCTGTATAAAGTGATTCACTTTTTCGGCTCTCACAGTCTGGGAGAGTTCGGTCTAGCAATATAGCAAGTCACTGGGCGTGCCTGAAGCACACAACATTGGGCGTGCCTGAAGCACACAGCATTTGGCGTGCCTGAAGCACACAACATTTGGCGTGCCTGAAGCACACAACATTTGGCGTGCCTGAAGCACACAACATTTGGCGTGCTTGAAGCACACAACATTTGGCGTGCCTGAAGCACAGGACATTCCGCTTTTAGAAAGTACACCGCACAATCAAAATATTAAAAAGTTCTGCCCGTAGAATGTCGAATTCCGACAGCCTGAGATTAAAGCATAGTTTTGCTCCCAACAAAGATCTATATTTTTTAAAGAATACAGTGATCGTATGAATGTGCGATTGAAGTTAACCATTTATGCATTATCGCGCGTACAACCCGCATTTCCAATAATGCCTATGTTTGTACATAGTTATGTTCCACGTTAAGTTGCAAGGCAAAGCTGTTATTATTATGCGCGAATGCCAATGTTGTGCGCATGCGACTACGCGTATCAGCTAACTTAATATTGCAATTTCTGACAAAAGATAAAGACGTTTACTCATATCTCATCTGATTTTGATAAGGTTAACAAGTTAACGAATGAAAGGATCGTGAACGTTGGAGATTCGGTGGAAGCAACTGAGGCGTTTAAGTCTGTAGCCACAGGCGCAAAAGGCTGATTTACTCACAAACAAGTTACTTCCGATCTGCCACCAGAGATAATGATGTCGAACATCACAACTAATAATGCTGTTCAGAGAGGGTGAGCGAGTTATAAATAGCCTTGGCTTGTTAGAGAATGCGCCTTCACGGCAAGAATGGTTAACTTGAAAAGGATAGGATTAATGACGTCTTCCGTCTTTCCCCATGTCTTCTGGATGGATAGCTACCTGTCATATATTACAGGAAGCGTGCAATTTAAGGTCACAACCTGAAAAATGTAATGAATAACGCTTTTAACGCGCCCATCCTTCTATCTTGCTTGGCAAATGATTTTCAAAGTTAAATTGGGCCCGTCCAGATTTATGAGCAAATTTATAGTCAATAAATAGTTAAATCATGCAAGTGCCAATACAATAAAACATAGGCCGATGGTAGACAGATAATCAATATTGCCAAGGCCCGTGTGTAAGGCACAAAAGATATATATGGTAGGAGTGTCAAAGCCTAAATAGGTGACAGCGGCGAACAAATCATGGGAAATAGCAGGAACAAAATAGCTTTCATTTTAACTCGTTGACTTCCATAGGCCATCATATTCGCATGAGCCCTAAATAACGTTTCCATTGCAATTAGCCGATGCATGCGCAATAGTAGGATTTATTGCTCATCCCGATATAACATGACCTTATGATAAAGAGCTTGGGAAAATTAAGCAGGCTGTCTACCACAGTATCAATGACGAACATAATATTGCAACGAGAGCAACTCAGGATAAATGCCTTTGCGTGATACAAATTGTTGACTCACTTACGTTTTGATGGCCAATGTCGTTGTCAATTTCATTCAAGCAGGTCCCGATTTCTGTGTTTGTCTGTCTGTCTGTCTGTCTGTCTGTCTGTGTTGGTCTGAGTATGACTGACTCTGTCTCAGACTTTTACTACTGTGCAGGTCTTCACGCGCGCTGTTCAGCAAAATTATGTAATCCGTTTAACGCATTGACTATTTTAAGCCGATATATGGGCAAATTGTGGTCAAAGAGTTAAATCGTGCTCATGCCGACATACGGTCAAACCCATCCTGATATATGGGCACATGATAGTAAAAGAGTTAAATCGTGCTCAAGCCGGTATATCGGATGTACGTAGACAATTTGGTTAATGTACATTAAAGAGGAGCATAATGTTACCCTAAACACTAGTTGACGAATGCATGGGCTGATGAATTGAACCGACTAAATCAACATCTTCATACAACACTATTCCCCCTATTCGTCCTCATCTACCCCTGTTTCTTCGTCTTCTTCTTCGTCGTCTCCTTCTCATTCTCTTCCTTCTCCCTCTTCTCGTTGTCAAAGGAATAAACAACAACAATAAAAATTACAACGATAATGCAGAGGTAAGGATTGTGTCTATATCTCCGTTACTATTTACAATTGCCTTAGCTAAGGTCAGATTGAATGATTTTTTGGCGCTATGTTCATTTGACAAATTAAAATTCTGGCATCTAAAGATAAAACGAATAAAAAAAAAGGAACAAAAATGTGCGGTTGCAATGAACAAAGGTGAAAGTATATACATATATATAAGTGCAAAACAATCTCCCCACATATCCGAGACAACAGAATGTAATAAGTCGAAGGACTAGTGACCAATAGTAACAGAAACAAAAGACATGATATAAAGGGGCCACTTGCCTACAGTTGGTACAGTTGGCACGACAGGTCACGAAGTCATCGCGATACTCCAGGTTAGTTCCACGAGATGAATTATTTTGCTCATCACGATCGACGAGACGATCCCAGATCTAGATCCCTGAATTTTTACGCAAAGTGATGTAACTAAACCGCCACCATTCTCCAGCCCTCTTACCACCTGCAAGAGAGCTCGTTGGTTTCATAGGCCATCCGCCCACACTCCCTCGCCCAGTCTTTCCTCTCTCTCTTTCTCTCTCTTTCTTCCCCTCGGTCTTTCTTCCTCTCTTTCTCTGCGTTCATGAATGACCTCTTCTCTCGCTACTCTGAGACTACTTGCTCTAAGTGAGAAACCGAGGACGCGCGGCGATTGCTCTCTTCATCCCAACCGGTAAGCCCTCTTAGCCGCTCTTTGCGGTATGGAAGCGTGGGGCGCGTCGGTCTTCAAATGTATCGAAGTCCGCGCCATAATAGTATCCTACATCTCGGTGCGTGCTTATCTATTCTTAGCACCCCGCTACAAAGCCCTCATTGTTTGAGGTGGCACCCGTTCCCAGTATGTGTTGGCCTTAAGAGGCACACCGTGAAGGGGGGGGGGGGAGGGGGGAGGGGGAGGTCAAACTGAGTTCGGTTTTGTTGTTGTAACTGGTTTCCCCTACCTAGTGCAAATAGTGCAATTGTTGTCACCAATCGAATGAAACTTGTTTTTCCTTCTTACCTCCTTTTTTTTCTTTTTGCTTAACGCTAGCAGACAAACTCTTCTTAGTATTTCTGTTTGTAAAGGCACTGTAAAAAGCCTTATTGTTTTGATGTGAGTGTTGTAAATTTAAATAAAGTCGACATCTTAAGGGAATTTTACTTGAATCTGGAGTTTGTTCCATAATCTGAATGTACTGAAGAAATGGGAATTTAAACGATTTTCTACATTCGAAGATTGCAATGTAAATATTTGAGTTCCTGGGGTGTTGATTTTTTTGTTTTTGTTATTGTTTTGTTACGGTGTGTGTGTGGGGGAGGGGGTGGGGGGAGGGGGGTTGGGTAGTTTGTCTCTTTTTTCTTTCTTTTTTTTTAACATAACATAACATATGTGATAAAGGGCTGCTTATAAATCACTTGACCTTTAAATGCCCTGTGGTAGAATAAACATACAATGTATTAATTTACAGAGCATTATATTATGACATTAGTAATTAATCGAAATAATATTTTCCATCATGGAGCTCCTTGTCAACGCCAATCTTGAAACCATTTAAACACTTAGAATTTTTCGTTTGATAATTTAAATTTTTCCAAATTTTAACAATTCTGAACAAAAATGAATTTTGTCTTATATTGGTGTTACATCCCCTAATGTAGATTTTAAA
>JBCHJU010065270.1:0-10000 GCA_039654505.1 Plocamopherus imperialis | reverse complement strand
GCCTTGCTGACCGCTCATTGCTGCGTAAACAAAAGTCGGAAAAGTCCGAAATTTTAATTATCTGTACATTCTTCAGAAGGATTATTTATGACATTTAACATTTGCAAAGAAAAGACAGATGAAATACTGCTATTAAAAAGAAAAAGGAAAAAAAAAGCAAATAAAAGAAAAAACTTAAAGGATTAAATGTAGACAGAACAAATTATTTTGAATGAAGCAACTGAGTCCAGTGCACCTAAATTTACAGGAAAGCTGAAAAATAAAGCTTGTTCTTGTCTCATGCCCATCTAGAACAACATTTTCTGTACAGCGAGTTATGTGTAAAAGTTAGTGTCTTCTAGTTAGTGTCTGCTCATGAAACAATTTCTCCCGAGTTATTTCAACAAAAATTTAAAAAAATAATTCCACTTTATGCATCCCTTCGCGAGGGGAAATTTGTCTTTTGGTTTTTGACTGAAAAAACAGCGCCGCAAACGGGGACAATAAGTGTAAATAACCTTACCCAAGGGTTAAATCAGTCCAGCAAAGCGGAAGATAGGCCCAAAATAGTGAGGCATGGTGACGCTCTAGTCGAATGAGGTTGCCATGGTGACGCCAGGCAGTACCAGTAAGCAAGAAGTGACTGTTGAATCAACCATGCTTCACTAAAATTAATATGGTTTGGGTGTACTGATTTGATGGGAATAAATAAATGTAATTTATTAAATGTGATTAAATTGAATGTAAATGTGATTAGCCTTAAAAAGGCTTCATTTGTAGAGAAATGGACCAATAATATTCATGGTGTCGAAATCAAACTACATATGTACATGTTTATGATAATACATATTGGTGCATAACTGATTTTTGCCAACTGTGCACGGGCAGTTTTTGTTTGAACCCCCCCCCCCCCCCCAAAAAAAAAAACAAAACAAAACAACAAAAACAAACAAACAAAAAAAAACAAACAAACCCCACCCGAAAACAGAGGAAAAGAAACAGAATTGTTTCATAATGCTTAAATGACAATATATTTGTTCCACTTTTATATTTGGATCTGAACATATTTTATTGCACTTTTCTTATCAATTTCAAATCAATATCAACTCTTCTTTGATGTACAGACTGTATAGCAATGAAAAAAAAGAAGTCACAAAGCAGAAACAAACACTATGCCTATCAAACCCTTTGTTCTGGTGATGAACAAAACAATTACAAATAACACACAGGAGAAAAGAATCAATAAACTATATGTACCGACTTAGATCTTAACAATTCCAGTATGTAATGTATTCAGATTGAAATGAAAAGACAAGAAAAAACAACAACAGATACCTCTACAACTTAACATTGGATTAATATCCAGGGAATGTGAGAGACCAACACAGAATTATAGTAGTATAAGTAGGAAAGATAGGCATCTTGACAAGAGGAAGAAAATAAAAAAAAAGGGTGACTCGAAAGCAAGGCAGTGGAAGCTGAAAGACAAAGAACCAAAGCACATAAGTTTTTAATTTAGATGCTGAAACTAAGCTATACATCAACGTCCAAAATTCCCAAATAAGTGGAATACAACAGGAAATACTAAAGGAAAAATGAACCTCGTTGGTAAATAATGCTCTCTCAAGAAAGGAATCGTCATTGGCATGCTGTCTCAGAAACCACGGACGCATGTTGACGTGCCCCACTGCATTGTCATCGGAAATTGCCTGATGAAAGCGAAAAATATGCCAGCTACGAAAAACCAATATCCAGAGAAATCAACAAATCCACAATGTCCACCATTACCTTCACAATTAAAGTCAACTCAAGAAGGACAGAGATGCATGGAGACATATAATGACACTGATGCATAGGCCCGATGACACTGCACGGGTTGGAGCGTGGTTTAGCAAGCGTCTTTGACTGCCTCACCAGACATCATCATATCTTACACTTAGATCGTATCTAAATATTCTATGAGTTGATATCTCAAAAGGTTTAAAGAAGCACCGATTCTTGAACAGTGGCAATGTTTTCCTCGCAACGAAAGATCTTTGCATTCTTCTTGCTTTGAGAGACAGAGAGGCAACCTTTCACCAGAAACATATCATACCACCTGACAGCCGTTTTTTTGGACGGTTATCCCATATTTCTTTTTACCTCAGGCCAATAACATATTCGATATAAAATAGGGCACAGGCAATCTTTGGCGACTTGCTCTCAGTAATTTCTTCAAAACAAATGCCCTCTGTACGTCTGTCACAATATTGTTAATACCGACCAAAAGGTTAACCAAAAGTATATTTTGTTTACAAAATATGAAATGCCAATATTCTACCTATATTGTGCTCAAATTTGGTGCTCCTTGGCATGAAATTGAAAAAGTTTTTAAGTTTTTCCCTAGTTTCACCAAGTTTGGTTCACCCGGTATATGACAATGATCAAGGATGGAAGTGGAACAATTATCAGTGGAGAAAAGGAGATAAAAGACATGTGAAAAAGGTATTATGGAAATCTCATGAATGTAGAAAATGTGACAGAATGGGGGTGAAGAAGTAGAACTAATGAATAAGGAAGTGAAGGAGATAAATACATGTATAATGGCAGTGGTAATAATCAATGAAAAAGCAAAAGGCAGTAGGACAAGATGATATCCCAGTTTACATAATATAGATATCCTGGAGGTGAAGGATTTACCATATATATACTTGCACTTGCATACAATGCACACTATTGAACCCAAAAAGCCAATAAGCCGACTCCATAGTAGGGGGTACATATTATCCGAGCGTTGTAAAATACCATTAATAAAATCTGTTCCTCTGGAGATCAATTTTCATAAAAACAACTTTTAGCAATTTCAAATGTAATCCAGTAACTTTGACATTAACTTATTGAAGATGCGTCGGCACAATATTGCTGACAGCACAGCTTTCCTCTTGAGACGTGTTGACACTCTTTTACATCATGAAAATATAGACTTCATGTACCATGAATTAAGTCTATCTAGTTCTTATATATATATATAAAGAAAAAGAGGTTTTTGTGAAATTGAAGAAAAAAGAGAGAGTCACAAATAAAAGCATATCTCTGGCCACTTTTTTGAAACACACCTTGCACTTATCTGAGATAATCTTACCTTGCTCAATATCAACTCTTGTTGCCTCATCATCCTGTTGTTCTTCATTTTGCTTTATTTTGTCTGCAAAAAGATAAAATATTGAATGACCAAAACATACATTTCCCTCTACGTCTATGTTAAAATAAAAAATCATAAGATGCCAACAACTATGACTAAAACATGGGACAAAAATTAATGGTAGACCACTCATAAATCTAGGCAATCGGAGAGGCCTTTCCACTGATGAAATCTTGCTAACAAGGGGAGCCAGCCCATGACCATAGAAGCAAAAACGATAACCAGGATAAACACTTTCATTCTATAGCAAGGTGCAAGTCAGCAACAGAGACGGCTAATAGCAGTTTAAAATAGGTCCAATTTAATTTGCTCGCAAACTACCAGTGCCAGATTCTGAAGAAACCCTTTAATTATACATTCCTCACTTCTTGATGTGAAGTCCAACGGAAGACCACAGGTGAAGAAATAACAAGCTTTGCAACCAAAATGTTATTGAGTTACCTCTTTCTAAACGATGCTTGTGAGACTGAGAGAAAAAGTTTATGAGGTCCTCCGTTATCTCCATTTCTATGGTTTCTTCATCGTCCTGAACATCTTTTTCATCATGAATAGCATTTTCACCACAGTCTGATTTTTGTTTAAGCTTGGATTTTGCAGTTCGTCTTTTTCTGAGGAAAATAAAAAGCAGACAAAAACTTAAAACAATTTCACTGCTACGCATACACTCTGTCATGACTTTTATAAACTAAAAGGCATAAAGGGTGAAAACCAATTACATGTAGAATTTTACAAACATGAATGGGTGAGTGTATATAAGCATTCACAATGTTGCATTGTGTAATTGATTGTGTATTGGAGCAAATATGGCATTCTTTACTCATTTCATATATCTAAAAGAATACAATAAATTTGCCTACTTTAGCGATTAAAAAAGAAATAAAACAACTGTCAAACCAAACCCAACAAAAAATCATATCCTAATCCAGCATGCAGATTCAAGGACTAAACTTAAACATTGATACATGTATTTGCAGGCAGATAAAGAAAAAAAAAAGTTTGGCATGAGAAATCTTCCTAAAATCTTTAATTTTTGATAAAACAAAACTTCACATGAAATTCTCATGAACTGAAGTTCAATCAAAATGACTTTGACTGGCACAAGACAGAATAAAAAGTAAACAAGCATAAAGCTGACAAAAGACAACCAATTTGAAGAAAAAGCCTATAATGCTAAACATGTAGGTATCCTGATATTGAACAAGCTACTAGTTTCTGAGGAACAACAAAAGAGACAGATCTAGATTTTAGATCTATTCTAAGTTCACATGTCTCTTGTTTCTCATTTCAAGATAGCAGTTTTCTCAACTCATGCCCTTGATCAGTGTGCCTTGAGATTGGCTCGATTGTTCTTATGCAATGTCATTATAGGCAAGTCCTTGGGAAGGATTAAGACATGACTGACACCAGCATACAAAAGTGGGAGTAAAAGATGGTAGAATTTCTAACCTTAGTGAACTTGACTAGAGAGTCAGAAATCACCCAGCCCCACTATCTGGCCAGCTCAAGACGGCACACACAGTTACTGTTAGCCAGAAACATAAAATTTTGGCAGTGAGAGAAACAGTAACTGAGAGAAACAGTATTGACACATCTTGAGTCATATTAAGACCATTCGGAATTGAAACTAGTTACATAGGTGTGCTGAAGTCAAAGCTCTATGAAACAAATTCTTATCATTGATCCCAGCTTTTACCCTTGCTGCACTAAATCAGATTGATTCGTGATGAAAGATGGTGTGCCACCACACACTGCATCTCCATCTCAGAATCCTTTGATTCATGCCCACATGACTAAAAGTCTTAAATGAAATTTTCATCTTCAACCTATCTATCTTTGTTCTTGACTTGAGTTGAATTGGTCTTAGATTATTACACATGTGTTTATGTTTTGAACTTGTTATTAATCTACACTTTAAAGAGCTCTTTTATGAGTATTGGTCGCTGTTACAAAAAATTGTTGGATTTTTAATGTTCAGGCCATGCTTCAAACAAACTCCTTTTGGATGTGTTTATTGATTTTGAAATTAGTTTTGTATTATTCGGTAAATTGTATAAATTTGTCATTGAATTTTCAAATCCTGGACATTTTTTTGAGGATGACCCTATATAATAAGAAATAAAATTAAATATCATTTATGTGATAAGTGTGTTTCATCCGTATTTAAGCTAGGGTAAATAAGGGTATTTCTAGTGAGTAACTATTCTGCATGGTAAAACACAGTCATTCACTGAAAAATCTTTGAAGATACATAAGCTGGGAAACATTAAAGCTGATACAGTTAGTTCCAAAAGAATGTTTACACTTTTATTTTACTGTCATAATGTTTATATACAACATAATATACTTGAATGCAGCCCAACACATCAAAGCTAAATGATTTCTTCGTCATTTGCTACAAGTTTCATGACCCTACCTGACTTTTAGCCAGAGACAATGTCAATTGAAATTGGCAATTAAAATTGGGTCTTTGCAAAATTCACCATTTCAACGGCTTTAAGCATTTTTCTGCACGAAAACTATTATGTTTAAAAGTACATATATGTGGCACGTTGAATATGTTTATACTCCATTCTTGCCCATACCAACTCTGAAAGACACAATAAAACAGACTATACTGTAGTATTTAGTAGTTTCAAGTTTATTCAGTCAATATAAGAAAGATTAAATATTGAAAATAGTAAATGCTTGGTCAATTCAACCTAATGCAAATTTATTAGCAAGAAATATTCCATGAAATTTGACCATACCAGCAACAATGTGTGAGTGTTCTTTTACTTTCAATTCAATTTACGCGGTCCTTCATACAGGAGTAGGAGTCGTTGAATTTTGTCGAGCTCACAGCATAATCCAACATAAAGCTATTTCATCCCAAATGTCACACAGTGTTGCAAACAGGGTGTCAGCATTGGGGGCCAACTCAAGTGTTTTCACTCCTCTCTTCAAGACACTCCACCATATTCTAAATATGTTTCAGTCTTTCTAACTATACTATCCAAGAGATTGCAGACTATTACTGTTACCAGGAGACATTAAAGATTTTTCAGACAGCAGTCTGTGAACTTCATGCATCCAGCCTGAACGCACATAATTTGTGTTCAGAAGCAAATGCAAAATGGCATAAAGAGACTTTTTTCTCTCTTCGCTTGTTGGTTAAAAAAAAAAACAACCCTCCTAGAAATGACATTTGTGCGAAAGCTTATTTTTTAGATTCATTTTCGAACTGTTCTCCAGTATGCTGTAATTATTGAACGAGAACAAAACAAGTATCAATGCACCAGAATTGTATGGCCTTAAAAATGTTGGGCTTAATTTGTGCCTTTCATCGATGAAAATTAAAGGTCTAGGATTAAAAATACAAGTGTGTAATCATTATGAGATACTGGAAAGATTAGAATTGAAAAATGAAACAATTCTGATTTATTTTCAAATTCATTACTTCATGTATTACCTTCACTAAAATCTCAATTCCTCACAATTACCTTTTCTTCCTCTTTCGTTCCCTTGCGTTGCTTTTCTTCTTGTTCTGTGGCTGTGGGATGTTTTTTGGTGACTCTTCCCTGAAATACTGTGCAGACTGAGAGCAAACAAATTTGATATGCTCTCTATACCAATCCATAACATAGTTGTAGTGGGACCAATAATTATCAAACACCCTAGCCATATACCAGGACGGTGAAGTCATATTTGGCCAATAAGACCCCCCTGACTCTGATGTGTGGCTTTCACCTTCTTCGTCACTGTCCTCTTCATAGGGGTTGATATGATTTGAGAAATCTGTGTACAAGTTGTAATCTGGATTGTCAAAAGTAAAGGTGCAGTGGCCATCCCCTCTATCTTGATATTCATTTCCAAAAGATGAATTAAAATCTATTGTTTTCCATCTTTTATTTTTTGAAACTGAAGTTTCACTTTCGTTTTTCTTCTGACATTTCCTCTTGTCTCGCGAAGAACTTTGACGAGCAAGTGATGAGGAACTTACAACAAAAGTATGTGAGGGTTCTTGGCCTTTCTCTTTGTTATTTTTATCACGATAAGCGTCATTTCCATGAAACAATGAAGTTCTCTTCAGACTAGTATCCTCATGAAAAGCCTTTGAAATAGAAATACTGTTAAGGCAAGGTGTAAGTTTGTCATCTGTATTATAATCTGTGCTATTAATAACAGATGAAAAATTGGAATTACTACATGTGTCAGTTGTATCTGATTCTGAAAGTGAACCATTATCTTCTGTAACTGATGTCATAGAACTTGTAATGTCTCCTCCAGTATAGTCAGCCATATCTTCACTGGTACAGCAGAACTGAAATGAACTGAAAAAAAGGAAAAAGAAAAACATTTACAAGACTAATAGAGAAAAGACCCAAGTGAAAAACTAGAGTCGCCCCTAGGTAATTTAGAAATCTTCATTCCGAAAAATCTGGATCACAATAAAATTTTACAGACTTCCTTACAACTGTTTACATGTGCATCATGTATTAAATTGATCATATATTTACCATAAAATCCAGACTATATGTAGCGAATTAAGCTATGTAGACAGCTAGATCTAGATTTTGTTTCACAATCCAATGCTGGTGTTGCAAGATTATATGTTTTTTGACATCTACATGTTGACAAGCATAAATTGAAAGTGTTATTTTTCTTAGCAATTGAAGACTTCAAGCTGGGATGCGAGCACTAATAAAAAATCTGTAACGTAAGCTACTCTGGACCATAAACTGCAGGGCTTAAAGCGAAGAGAAAAGTCATGCTTACAGTCAAGTTTTCATACACTGGCCAAGTGACAGCTCATTGGGGTGGGGCAATGCCTCTCCACTATATCTACATGTATATATAGAGAAAGCAGGCAGACTTAGGGTAAAATAAAGTTATAGAACTACTCACTAGACTAATATAATATAATGAACGATATCAGCATTAAAATTAAAGGCCTAATCAAGAAAATTAGCCTATCCTTGATTTATCGGCTTATAAAAAGAGCAGCATCATCATTATAAAAATACAATTTTATCCAATTTGCCACACCACGATCGTCTAGCTACATAGAAGTCCAAAAACCTGTGCTAAAGTGCACGCCATAAACTTGTAACCACTTAAAGTTCATTGTTTAGTATGACATCAATCGCCGTATCACATAATACATGACAAGTATATTGTCGATCTACTGCCACTTTTTTCATCTAGATATCTAGATTCTTGCAAAGATATTAATTACCATATGTCCATGAGATTCTAGGCATGTCTAAAGGATAAAATAAATTTATGGTACATGTGTTTAAGAGGTGCCTATGTAGAAAAAAGTTTAAGCCGTGTCAGAATTACGAATTGGTTTAATACAAGGCCGTCATTTAGGCTTGCACCTGCTTCATGATTATGACACCATCACATCATGGCAGACGTATGTCTAACGAGACTCGCTCTACATATTTATCGAAATTCTTTGAAATATTCTTTGAGTCACACC
Organism: Plocamopherus imperialis; assembly: GCA_039654505.1. Taxonomy (NCBI): domain Eukaryota; kingdom Metazoa; phylum Mollusca; class Gastropoda; order Nudibranchia; family Polyceridae; genus Plocamopherus; species Plocamopherus imperialis. The sequence continues at coordinate 1,376 of JBCHJU010065270.1, read as the reverse complement.
AAAGTTGATGTATCATGTACCAACTGTCCACAATAATGAAAAACCGTTATTATAAAAACACCTTCCAGCTAAAAATGGGGGAAATCACCAAAAGCGACATACTATAGCCGCCATGTCCTTAGCATCAATAGTTCTATGAATCGGCAAGCTCATTGACTTCTTTTTATAGTATTGTAAGCTACCATTTTGTCGCCATCTTTACCGAAGGCCGACTGCAGTTAAATAGGCCTATCATTCTATTGCACTATACAAAATACAGTGTGACTTGGTATAAATGTATTTCCCTCATCGTTGGGAGTAATAACAAGATATTATAAAGAGAGATCACCCATCTGTTGATTAACATTCTGTGCACAGCACATCACCTGATTAGTGATTAGAAGAACAGGTCTAGCCCTAATTCAATAGACATACAGTGCCATTTTTACAACTAGATAAGTGTACTAAGCTTTCCACTGCAACTACAATGACGACTTTCTCTCTCACTCTCTGTATTTTTCCTCCAGTGCACACAGAAGAAATACAAATTTACGGTGACTGATCAGCTGGCAATTAAAGCACACAGGTGCTGGCGGCAATCACATATCGTAACAAGTAACATCATCGAAATCTTTAAAAAAGCCATCAGTTACGCAGTCTGAGAAAAAACCCTAACAGTTACGCCTAAACCGTATCAGAAAATAGGTCTGCAGCCAGCTCTGTCCATCCTTTCTCTGCATGTATTTCATATTCCCGCTCTGTGTTTTCACAATTTCGATTTGAGAGGAAGCCTGGCGCTGCAGAAAAGCCCTGGAGCCCGGAAAATAATCTGAGCCCAAAGCCAAACCCCGGATTTTCAGGATATATGCTGGTACAATGACATCCATGAGCCATGAGTTACAGGTACCTAATTACACATTCCCGGCAAGTTAATCGAAACGTCACAGTGTCCGAGCTATTTTTCGACAGACTTTTTTTTCTTGGGAAATTTGAATTACGATCAAGAGGGCGAAAGGAGACCCATTTCTTCGGAAGTGTCCCACCATATTTAGGAGGTTTGGCAAGTCTGCAGTACCCGCCAATAAACTGAATAAAAACCCTTGCCAGACCCTCCACTACATAAAACTACATTTTAAAGCACCCTGACGAACAATAACCCATTCATATGCAAAGTTGGATTCTTTATGACCCTTGAATAATTCTTATTATATTTAAAATTTATTTGCATGGTAGTAACGGCGACTTCACAATTTACAACATTTATTGACGATTTATAACATAATTTATTACATACAGACCCCGCGCTGGGACTGCACGGCGTACTGGGGCGCGTCCTTCCCGGTGGCCGATGGGAAGGTTTTGCACTCGTGGACCACCGCAGTCTAAGGGATGGAAAA
>JBCHJU010065160.1:0-11261 GCA_039654505.1 Plocamopherus imperialis | reverse complement strand
GGGGGCGGAGAGAGGAGGGGGAGGGAAGATTATCCATCAGCACATTTCAGAATTATAAAAGAAGCTGAAAACTTGATTGTTTTTTCAACAGTTTTACATCATTTAGTTAACATGGTTCCCTGATTGTATCATGCCATACGGCATACATATCCAATGAAAGATTTTTTTTTCAACACGTTGGGCTGTTACAAGTCCAAATTATAATTTTCATACCGATGAGAGAGTAAAAACTTGTCGGGCTTTAACAAATGCTGTGTGACTTTTCACGGACCATAACTCCTCAACATGCAACTTTTTTGTGCAAACTTTTATTTCCTAAATTCTCCACTGAAAAATACACTTAGTCCCATAAACATCCAGCGAGTAAAGGGGTTATCGACCACTAGCCCCGGACTAACTAGACAATATTATGCAATGTATGATTCCGACTAAAATGCTTGAAGTTGCAATGGGGTTTGAGTCAGGGAAAATTCTGTATAAAATAGGGTATACCGTCTAGAGAAAAAAAGTTGTAACACCTGAAAGCTAGATAATAGGGTCAGATTTAAAATTCAATTCACAGGTTTGATTATTTCAAGAAAATTAAATTTTGGAATTTCAAAATGAAAAATAAAGCCGAAAATTGTGTTTTTTTAAGTGTTACATTGAGTGATTGTGTTACACTGATGGTACCATGCCATATGACATATAAAATGAAAGGCAATTAACGATAGATGAAAGAGGTAAAAAGCGTGGGGTAAGAAACAAATGCACTTGATGACCTTTCAAGGAACATAATTCTTCAACGTGCAAATTTTTATGCAAACGTTGTTTTTTGTTTATTTGTTTTTTTCTCTATTCCTCACATGATCCGCTAAGCGAAAAGCTTAGTTACATAAAATCCCTAAGTGGATGTAGGTTATAGACCAGTAATCTCGGACTATAATATATGTCTTTATTTTCTTGTGTAAATAAAAGGTCAAATTAAAGGTCGGTTTGAGAACATTCGGGTCATCGTTCAGGTTGGTTCTCTGTCCATACTTGTGTAGTAGGGCGCCTAGCAGCTTGGGCGTGGTTCTATTTTTATTTGCGTCCCCTTCCCGTGCATGTCTCCCCCCTTATACCGGCTGACCCGGAGGTCGTCTCGGATTCACCCGCCCGGCGCACCCCTTTGATTTTCACGCTACATCTAACTTGCACGGTGTGTTGCATGGCGATGGCATAGGCCTTTCCGATGCCAGAACCGTACCAATAGTACTATAATAATAGGGCTAGATAGCACAATTTAATTGAACTGCGCCTTGTTTGTGTTTTTTCGGTATTTATGTCAGAATTTATTTTTAGCCTATGTTGCATATTATCATGTTTGTGGTTGTTACGTACTTATGAAGTGCCCATTAGGACATCCCTTATCTATGTTTGTATTAGAATTGTATGCCTAAGCTATTGTGTAATTAATGTTTTTCTTGAAATTCGATTGATTATTTGTGTTTATGTTCTAGTCGTTCTCCTTTTTCGACCCCTGTGGGGCGCCAATTGCCACCAACTTTTAGTTGAAGGATACTTGCTATTGCCTTTGTTGCTTGTATAAATTATATCAATATTGATCCTTGTATGCGCTTACGATTTGTAATTATGTGATGCCAATTTTTGCATTTACCTCCGTGCATCGCACATTGGGCTGTTTTGTACTCTTGTGACATAGGAGCTCTCCCAAACGTCCGCGCGATCGCATATAAAGGAGTTGGGATTCTAGGCTCTGGGATCAGGCTCAGGGCAAACCAGAACCATCGTCGGACGGAGAGAGCGCTGAACTTCACCAAGTTCTTCAGCCGGCCTATTGAGTTATTGAGGAGCATTGGTAGTTACTGTAGACCGCCACAATTTGGCGCCACGGTTCTACTTTTACGACTCAATAAAGTCCCATCGCCCATCAGATTGCCGGTGAACACTCCCTTTTTGTTCTTCATTTAGCCTATCATTGTCGACCATCCCATCCGACCTCACTGCTATCCCGGCCTGTTGTGTTTGAGTTGGAGACAACGAAAAATTACCTGTCGATCTTCATCTTTCCTACCTCTTGGCGAACTGAAATCAACCGAGTCCTTTCAGGACTCTGTTCGCCTCCTATCCATTCTCACCCTTCTTCTCGGTGCTATTGACTTCAGTGTTCACCTTTCTATCGTGTCCTTTTCTCAACTGATTCTGAACATTGAAGTCAGTTGAGTCCTTCCCGGACTCTGTTCACCTGCTATCCTCTGTCTTCTTCTTGAGGGTCACGGTTGTGACTTTGCGGCTCCATCTCGGCACGACAGCTCGGATCACTTTCACTGTCACTGCCATTGTCACCAGTTCGTCATCACTATCAGGGCTAGATTGCCACTCTATCACACTTGTTTGTATACTATTACATACTCGGATCGAAGGCTTTAGAAGTCAACTAGGAATCTATATTTTTAGTATGCTAGGTTGTACTGTCTATTATATCTTGCCATCGAACCCTGCCAAAATAGTTACCGAAAGCCACGTAGGTAAATTTTCATTGCTCTAAAGGCCCTATTAGACGTACGGGCGGACCGGACGAAATCGAGTAAACTGTTTACATTTACACGCATTTACAAGCAACGGTCGGCGTCTTTACTTGATTTAGTCCGGCCGTACCACTTGCTTACGGTCAAAAATCTGTCCGGTCGGCCTGCACATCTAAGAGAGCTTTAATAGGACTCTTTCAGGCACCGTTATTCCGGACAGTTATCTGACTGCAGCCAGGCTGAAGCTTCACTGCAGGCATATTACAACGTAGTGTGGTAAGAAAAACATCGTCAGTTTTCCGTCCGCCATCCGGTCCCTCCCCCTGCAGTCGCGCCTCATTCTCGGAGATATTTGGCGATCCAAATATTTTCATTGTACGTCAACAAGATAGTGGCACGCCGCGATGTTTCTTCGGGCGGAGGCCTTTAAAACTTTTTTTTTTTTCTAAATGAAATGCTAACGCTGAAACAATGTCAAATCAGAGTACATGTATCAAAATTAACAAAATGACTCGCGAGTCACTACAATTATAGCGTTTTCATTTTTTTTTCTAAGTTTAATTAATGTATCGATTGCATAAATAGTAGAAATGTGATTCTGTGTCAAGACCATGTCTGGTGTCACTTAGCTGCACCCACCCACGCGGCATGAACGCGGTAACAATATGAGATATTGCCGGCAGTCGGCGTATACTTATGTTTGTTTTGGTTTTGTTTGTTTTGTTGTTGTTCTTATTCGGTTGTTGTTGTTGTTGTTGTTGTTGTTGTTGTTTCGGGGTTTTTTTTGGTGTTTTTTGCGACTACACCTTCAGTTAAACGACCATTTACAGTTGACTGCAGCGAGGGTCAAACCCTGCCTGAAGTTGAAAATCATGTCCAAACAAATAGGCCAAGAAGTTAACGGATGATGTAAAAATTTGGCTCGTCCGAAAGATTTTATCAGTTAGTTCTAAAATCTTTGGGCTCGCCAAATATCTCCGAGAATGAGGCACAACTGCAGGTGGACCGGATGGCAGACGGAAGACTGACGATATTTTTCTTATCACACGTTGTGATCTACCTGCAGCGAGGCTTCAACCTGTCCGGACTAACTGTACGTGTAACAGGCCTATGACTGTACGTGGGACAGGCCAATAACTGTACGTGGGACAGGCCAATAACTGTACGTGGGACAGGCCTATGACTGTACGTGGGACAGGCCTATGACTGTACGTGGATACAGGCCTATGACTGTACGTGGGACAGGCCTATAACTGTACGTGGATACAGGCCTATGACTGTACGTGGAATAGGCCTAAAACTGTACGGGGAACAGGCCTATGACTGTACGTGGAACAGGCCTATGACTGTACGTGGAACAGGCCTAAAACTGTACGGGGAACAGGCCTATAACTGTACGTGGAACAGGCCTATAACTTTCACATGGTATTCATAAAACTGAAACCCCCCTTAGCCCAGTGCTTACCTAACAGAGATTTGTGCTCAAAACTAAGCTCTTAGTGGTTCAACACAAAGGGGGACAATCGACATGAATAACAATAAACATAGTAAGTTGCCATCGGTCACCAACCTTCCCGTCAGTCCCTCGAAGACTAACATTGAACATGAATAATGATGAAGTGAGGCCATCCCGAACAAGGCACCATTGATAAACACACAGAATAATAATTAGGCCTACTGCCAACAAATTATGAACAAAAGGCTGCCCAACTTTTGACCAACTAAATCGCCTTGCACACATTAATATTCGGTAATGTGTCGAAAAAGTGTCCAATGTGCAAGATCTAATTATGGACCACAACATAGATTCAGATGATCTAGACATAACGGCTCTCACTGAATGTTGGCTACTTTAAATGGACATGAAACCACAATGAATAGTGGCACCATCTATCAAAGACTTAATAGATCGACTCCAAGAATTAGAAAAGCAGGCGGGAGGGATAGCTTTCATTTCAAACCAAAGCTTTTCATCACAACCCACCGCATTCGAGGCAACTGAAATAACAATCGCCTTTCGAAAACTATAACATGAGAACCATCGCCATTTACTGAATGTATTCAAAATACAAAAACAATTGGTCTAAAATGTAAAGGCTTCCTCCCGGTGTTCCGTAACATTATTGCCAAATCAAAAAGTGACATCAAAACATTGTGAGTATTGTAATAGTAATATTCATTTTGACAATCCCTCATTCCATCCATTTATCAGTTGGCATGTCCCTTCTAGGATGCGGCCTTCATGACAGCCACCCTGAATGCTTCCACGTTTAGTGCCACCATTCCTGCTGAAGCGGCAATCATGTGCAGGTTTCCTCTAACATTGTCATCCCATCTTCTTCTTGGTCTTCCCCTTCCAGTTGGGCTTGGCATTTTTCCTTCCATTATAGTTCTTTTTAGGCTCTGCTGTTTTTTTAGGTGGCCGAAAAGGGTCCACTTTCTTTTCTTTACCGTTGTTATGAGCCAATTCATGTCCTCATTAACAGAAACAAAATACGTCGAAGACATTTTGTGTTACAATAGCACGACATAAGCTTACTAAAATCTATTTATAATATTATCATTGACACGTTTTCGACTGGTTTGAGATGTCAAGGAACATACACCTTTAGTCGCTACGGACATTACTAGATTAGTTTGTGTCCGACCATTTCTTGGTGTTTATCTGGAGACCTGAACGTTCTACACTTAAAACAGAGAAGAAAATCACATCAAGAGGCATGAAGAAGATCAACATGACTCCATTTCGTCATCGCCAAAACATTGCCAGTGACCTTCAGTAAGAGGCTCCAAATGATGCTCAGAGCCTAGCTGCAGTTTTAAGAAGTAACCTGTACAAACATCAATAACAGTCCAAGAAAGAAAGACATTGTCATGGTTCAACCTAGACTTTAGAAAGGCAAACAAAACATGTGGCGAGTTGAATGGCGATTAAGAAAAATTAGCCGGACGCTGAATAAATTAATGTATTTTTACTATGGAAATTAGTTGAAAAAAATCAACATTTACAACAACAGCAAACAAAAAGGAAAGAAAAGGAAAAAACGCACATTTTTCAACTTACCCATAAAGGATCTTCACAAAGGGATCCAAGATATATAACAAGATCACTATTGTCGCCCTCCATGACAATTTTGAAAACAAAACAAACCCAAAACGTAGTAAAATGAACACTTTCTTACTCAGGCCTATAAGAGCCTGTTTATAATGTCATTCTGCACTAGTTGTTTTAAAAAAAACAACTTTCACTGTAGATAATGTGCAATTCAATCATTCAAATTGAGACCAACCGAGCCCAAATGCGGCTGTCTTTATTTTATATAGTTATATTCAGGACGATAGATGGCTTTGTAATTGCTGGCCTTGACGTCAGACTCATCATTGTTGAAATCTTCAAAGTCCGTTATAGATTAAATTAAGCCCAAATTTTCAGTCTGTGTAAACACTCTGGCGTCGCGGTGAATTGTGAGCCAAGCTTTTGTAGCAGGACGACTGTTTTGCATTGCGGTGTTGAACGGAAGTGAAGCGCGAACATAGCAAGCTATTACGCTTCGAGCGAAGACGAATTAATTAACTTTAGATAATTGCTTTGTTATCAAGTAACGTCACGCAGTCTGTAACATAACTTTTCCATGGCTCGTTCTAGAACTTGGAAAAGTGTATCCCATTGGAAAAAAAAACAAAACAAAAAAAAAACACACGCACACACATATTTTCTGTTTTGGCTTCTGCGTGTTTAGCATTAAGTTCGTAAAATGCACTGACAAACAAGAGACTAAATACATACATTTTAAAAAGATCTAATTTTATCTTATCGTATCTTATTTTATCGAATCGAATTTAATGTAATCTTATCTTATCTAATCTAACCTTATCTTATCTAATCTTATCTTATCTAATCTAATCTAATCTTATCTAATCTTACTTGACCTTTTCTTATCTAATCTAAACTAATGTTATCTTATCTTATATAATTTAATCTTTTCTTACCTTATCTAATAAAATCTTATCTTACCTTATCTTATCTGATCTAATCTAATCTAATCTTATCAAATCTATTTTAATCTTATCTTAATTAATCTTATCAAATCTAATCTAATCTTATCTTATGTAATCATATTTTCCTAATCTAATAGTAATTTATTTTATCTTATCTTATGTAATCTAATCTTATCTTATCTCATTTTATCTGATCTAATCTTATCTTATCTAATCATATTTTCTTATCTAATAATAATTTATCTTATCTTATCTTATCTTATCTTATTTTATTTTACACAAACTCTTCAGAGCGCCGCTTTAATAGACTAGTGGTTCATTTCGTTGGCTGCTTTGGTTTTCTTTTTCCCTTTCACGTCTTTGTTATTGTTCTGATTTTTGGTGGAGAGTGGTGTTTTGTTTTGTTTTGTTTTTGTTTTATTTTTTGTGGGGGGTTTTGTTTGTTGTCTTTTTGGTTGTTTTGTTGTTGTTTTTTGTATGTTGTTGCTTTTTTGTTGTTGGTTTTTTTTGTTTTGTTTTGTTATTCTTGGGGTGGGCGGTTGTTTAGTTTGTTTGTTTTTTTGTTTGGGTGTTTTTTGTTGTTGTTTTTTGCTTTTGCTTTTGTTAATGCTGCTGTCGTCGTCGTCATCGTTTTAGTTTAGGGTGGCAGGTGTGGGGGGGGGGGATTCTTCTTTTTGTCGATGTGTTGTTTGGGTTGTTCGTTTGTTTTGTTTTTATTTGTTTCTCGTGTTTTATATTGTCAGCTTTGGCTTCTGTTGTCTTGTTTTGTTTTCTGTTTGGTTTTTATTCTTTACTTTTGCTTTCATTTCTTTCTTTCTCATTGCCCCATCACATCTGTATTTTTACCTCCCTGTAATATCGTATATTTCGTCTATTTCCCTTTTATACTGTGCATTTCCCTATAATAACGTATGTTTCCCTCTTTATCCTATGTTTCCCTATCATGACGTATACTTCCCCATCACATCGGTATATTTCCCAATCATATGATCTTATGTTTCCCTATTATATCGGTACATTTCCCTATCATATGATCTTATGTTCCCCTGTCATATCGATACATTTCCCTATCACATGATCGTGTTTCCCTATCATATGATCGTATGTTTCCCCATCATATCGTATATTGCCCTACCATATGATCGTGTTTCCCTTTCATACCGTATATTTCCCTATCATATGATCGTGTTTCCCTGTCATATCGGTACATTTCCTTATCGGTGCGCAACGGTCCTGATTTGCTCTGATGCTGACACATAGTTTTAGGTCAAAAATCCAAAGACAAATTTCCCTTCGGTGATGAATAGAATGGAATTTCTTTTTTTCATTTTTTGTTTCATTTTTAAACGCGCCTCTTGAGCGCTGTGGCCAAGTTTCGCAATGTTATTTATGAACCCAAGTATTCCGTTTACTTCTTGTGTGTGTTTGTGTGTGTGTGTGTGTCTCGTTGTTTTTGGGTTTTTTGTGTGTTTGTGTTTTGTGTGTTTGGGGGGCTTTTGGTTTTATTGTTGTTTGTTATTGTTTTTGTGGGATTTTGTGTTTTCTTGTGGGTTTTTTTTTTTGTGTGTGTTTTGTTCAGTTTTTCATTTTGGTTTTGGTTTTTTTTAAACAAATGTCCGAGAGTGTTTGCTCTACTTTAGACTATCTTGAAGATCCACTCCAACATATTGGGGTCAAATTACATGTTCCAAGGCTTGAATGTAGACAGCGTATCCAAACTTGATGATACGTACTGAACTTAATTTCAGAGGTTCCCATTTACCATTTTCTTTACAATCCTGGAAGATTCATTGTTTACTTTTTTGGCATGATTTCCGTCGGTAAAAGATACTGGTAAACAATAGAAATTCAACAAAAGCGACATTCAGATTTATGGATTGATATTCAACATTTCTGTAAAATGACTGATATGTTAAAGTTCATGTTATTACCTTATTTATGATATAATAGGTGAGGTTCCACGCCACAATGTTCTGCCTAAGACAGTTCTTCAAGGGACACTGGAAAGCGGAAGAAAGAGGGACATGCAGACGAAATACTAAACTTCAAAGAGTGGATAACAAGAGACAGCCCCATCTACATTATCAAGGAGTGGAGGACATAAGACAGCCCCACCATACAGCCTCAAGTAGTATAACAGTGGAGCCAGCCCCACCCTACAGCTTCAAGTAGTAGAGGACAGGAGACAGCCCCACCTTGCATTATCAAGGAATGGAGGACATGAGACAGCCCCACCATACAGCTTCTAGTAGAGGACAGGAGATAGCCCCACCATACAGTTTCAAGGTGTAGAAAAAAGGAGACAGCCCCACCCCACAGCTTCAAGTAGTAGAGAAGAGGAGACAGCCCAACCCTACAGCTTCAAGTAGTAGAGGAGAGGAGACAGCCCCACCCCACAGCTTCAAGTAGCAGAAAAGAGGAGACAGGTCCACCCTACAGCTTCAAGGAGTGGAGGACAGGAGACAGCCTTCAAGGAGTGGAGGACAGGAGACAGCCTTCAGGGAGTGGAGGACAGGAGAACCTTCAGGGAGTGGAGGACAGGAGACAGCCCTGCCCTACATTATCAAGGAGCAGAGGACATGACACAACCCCACCATACAGCTTCAAGTAGTAGAGAAGAGGATACAGCCCCACCCTAAAGCTTCATGAAGAAAATGGGAGACAGCCCCCATCCTACAGCTTCATGAAGTGGAGGACAGGAGACAGCCCCATCCTACAGCATGAAGGAGTGAAGAAGAAGAGCCACCTATAGCATGAAGGAGTGAAGAAGAGGAGACAACCCCATGCTACTAAGGAAGGCAGAGAACCGAGCTGAGAGAACGTCATTAACGACTGCCTTGGTCAGGAAAATGCATGAGTGAGTTGGGGAGAAGGGGGGGGCGAGGGGAGGGGGGCGTGGTTCCTAGCGAATATCGGGCTTATTACGTTCATTAAGAATCGATTAAAATGTCTTTAAACTTGAATTATGCCATAAATAAAGTAAAGTTTAGTCCCGTGTCTAATACACACGTTAGGGAAGTATCCTGTAAGTGGGACACTCGTCATGAGCGCCATCGACATCGTATGATAGGGTGGCGAGTTCCTTTCCACGTCGCTTTACTTTTCGCTTAGTCTGAGGAGACTTAGCTTCCCATCACTGCAGGCTGGGCAAAGCAGAGGCAGAGAAAAATTCTGGTACGACTGGGGATCGAACTCGGTACCCTCTGCTTGAGAGGCGAGCACACTAACCACTGCGCCGCTCAAGTCGCTAAAAAAAAATAAAGAATGCGAGCTTTTATACAGCGCATTATCCACTTAAAGTGCTCAAAGCGTTTTACGTGGGCTCCCCAACCAACAGCAACACATAGCATGGCCTATCGATTTTGACAAAATACATTTAAGTATGTTTACTTCGTACTTGGAAAGTATGTCATTCTTTGACCTTCGCCTTCAAATACGTTCGCCACATTAGAGAGCGTTTCAAAATTGGAAGTCACGTATTTAGGCCTATACATAGTGTATCATTTAAACTGCGCATCGGATGGAATTGAGATTTTGTTTCTGATTCTAAAATAACCATGACCAAATAAAAATCCTATTTTCAATTTTTTGTCCAGCGAAATTAAAGATATTTTCAGTGAGATCTGTATACAAAAACTCAAGATGGTTAAATAAACAATATTTTTTGTTTTATAGTAAAACAATCCCATTCACGAATAGAGCTTGATAGTAATACTTGGTCTGAGCCAGTTGTAAATGAAAGGAAGAAAAAATTATGCGAACTCAGTCTGGATCGTGATCCCGATTGGAGCCCTACCAAACGACCACACTGGATTTGGCAATTATGATTGTTTATGGGTCGCGACGTTTTACCGTATAAGATCGAAATGTTGAATTTTTTTTGGCTTGACATTTTTGATATAGGAATAGGACGAATAAACAAATTTCTCAATTAAAGCCGATCTTGAACTTAAAAAAACATTTTCGTTTGGTCATGGATACATCGAAAAAGCACAATAAGTTTCAGATGGATTAAAAGGAGGTTTTCGGAGAGTAAGACAATTTTTTGTCACTCTGAATTTTGAAACGAACTATAAGAAGAATGATACTATTGTTACTTACATGTGCAATACTCGCCAGATTCCTGCACGTTACGTATTACTAGACTGCGCGCCTCAGCCCGGTTACCGAATTTTTTCTATTAAATAAGTCCCCGAAACTGCACGCCAGGTACGAATTACTTCACGTCATTTCTTGCCCTATGTTAAAAAAAAGAAAAAAAAAGGAAATAAACGACCGAAAAGTAAAATACATTGTATTAAATTGTTCTATTAAGACCCCAAATGCAAAGAACTCACCACGTGAAAAAGCAATGGGAATAACGGCGGCCGCGGAAGGGTGTGTGTGTTTGTGTGTGAGTGTGTTTGTGTGTGTGGGTGCGCGTGCGTACACTGTAACACGCATCATAACCTCAACTGGATCATCAAATTCCATGTCCGTTTTGATGACTGCAGTAGTGATGCGACAGTGCACTGATTTGAACTGGTGCCGCGGTGGACGGGGCATCGAGGTCAATGTTTCATGCCAAGTCTGCATGCTTCCATTACACCTCATCCACTCTAGGGGTGACCGGTGTGATTTATAATTGGTCATCAAACAACAAATGATGGAACCAAATGAAAAGTTTGAAGGTTACGTAAGTGCATGGTTGACTTTGTTGCACACTTCGACTGTATCAAATAATCTTTTTTTATCGTTTCTATTGAATCTGTA
>JBCHJU010065049.1:0-11263 GCA_039654505.1 Plocamopherus imperialis | reverse complement strand
AGAAGAGAGAGCAGGGCAGTATCGTCTGCAAATTTTACTAAGTGTTGGTTGTTATGTACACTTCTGCAGCTGTCCGTGTATAGGATGTATAAAACACTGGACAAGCAACAACCTTGGGGAGACCCTGTGAATGTCAGTTTCACATCGGACATATCGTTGTTCACTAGGACTCTTTGTGGACGTGCTGTTAGGAAGTCCAAGATCCAGGAAATCAGCTGGTTATTTAATTGGAAGTTGGAACTCAGCTTTTGGGCCAATAAGTGTGGTTGCATTAGATTGAAGGCCGACGAGAAATCTGCAAAGAGAATTCTGGCATGCGCATGGGGTTTTTCAAGATGCGCGTAGAGGTGTTCCAAGATGAAAAGTTTGGCGTCCTCGACACCTTTTCTGGATCTGTAGGCATATTGAAGTGGGTCTAATTTAGTTTCCGTGGCTGAAAGAATAAACTTTTTCACAATTTTTTCTAGGGTCTTCATTATAAGAGAGGTTAGTGCAACAGGCCTAAAATCTTTTAATTCTTTCGGATGGTTCGATTTTGGTATGGGGATGATTGTTGATGTTTTCCAAATAGTAGGGATTGTAGCAGTGTCGAGAGACATCTGGAAGAGGTGTCGAAGAACGCCACTCAGCTGATCGGCACAATGGCGTAGTGTTCGACCACATATTTCATCAGGCCCTGGACTTTTGTAGATGTTGATCGCTCTCAAAGTCTGGGCAACCATCTCTTGATCTATAGATATCGATGGGTCATATTTTAGAGATGATGTTAATTTACTTATTTCTGGGGTGAAATCAAACTTTTCAAATCTAGTAAAGAAGTCATTCATAACATCTGGTAGTTCGTTGTTTTGGACGTTTTCAAGGTTGATCTGTGATCCGTTAGATTTGGGGATTGAGTTGATTGAAGCCATAGTCTTTATGCCTTTCCAGGCTGCGCGGAAGTTACCTGTTACAAATGTGTTTTCTATTTTATTTTTGTAGGCGATTTTTGCTTTTCTGATAGCCTGTTTGACATTTTTGTTGATTTGTTTTTTCTGTTCGTTGGTGCCATGAAAAAATGTCCTCTTCTTTATATTTAATAACTCTTTAAGTGATTTAGTCACCCACGGTTTATTGTTTGGAAAAATTGTAACTCTCTTCTTCGGTATTGTTGTGTCTACGCAAAAACGAATGTACTGGGTCACGGTGTCGGTCAGCTCATCCAACGAGTCACAAGCGTTGTAAAATACAGTCCAGTCAGTGCAGTCAAAACAACCCTGTAGACACTCAATACTTTCAGCTGACCATATGTTAACATGTTTGATCCTTCGCTCCATGCGTTTGAAAACAGGTTTGTATACTGGAGTAAGAACTACACAGTTATGATCAGATGTGCTAAGGGGAGGCAATGATATGGATCTATAGGCTGAAGGCACCGAACCGTAGCACAGGTCGATTGTTTTCATTTTGCGAGTGACACAAGAAACATATTGCTCATAAGTTCTCAGTGTTTTGTCTAGAGTGCAGTGATTAAAGTCTCCTAACACCAATTTGGGGGCATCCGGCGATATCTGTTCAAGTTTGTTTATCTGTTCAGCGATTGTATCACAAGCCCTCGAGGCGTTTGCATGTGGATGTATATACACAAGCGTGACAAAAAGCTGGGGAAACTCTCGTGGCAGGTAGAAAGGACGAAGGGAAACAGTTAGCAGTTCTATATCGTTAGTACACACTGTGTCACGTACAATGACTGTGTTACACCATTTGTCATTGACGTAAAGACACACACCGCCACCTAGATCTTTTCCTGTTATTTGGCTGTCTCTATCTAGACGTATGGGGGTTCCATAACCTTCAATATATAGATCACTGTCCGGTACATCTTGGTCAAACCATGTCTCCGTAAATGCAAGAAGGCAGGTGTCCTTAAATTCATGCATGTATCGAACATTGGCTCGAAGTTCGTCAAGCTTATGGCGAAGCGAACGTGCATTTGTTAGAACAATAGTGGGTAGGGGTATTTTTCCATTGTTTGTCTTTATCTTTTTCAATCTTTGCCGCACCCCACCTTTCTTTCCTCTTTTTCTACTCTTTCTATATGAATAATAACGACTGTGGTTGTATTCTGTCGATATTTCAAGTGGGAGGTCATTGATGTTTAGTGTACTCACGTCAATAATGTTTTGGAAACTCAAAAGAAACTCTCGAGTGTAGCCGCCATGTTGGTTAAGCTGCCCACTCACTGGTACCAGCGAAATGATAAAAAAACACACAGTTATGTAAACAAGCACTCTTCTTGTCAAAATCACATCCATGTTATATCACAGTTGCATTTAACAACATTTGGCAAAAGGAACACATCAATTACAACGTTGGTAACTGTAACGACGATAAAATAGTGAGAGCGCCTGTCCAGCGTCCTGTCGCCACGAGTGCAGCGCCAAATACTGTAGTGAGGCATGGTGACGCCCTGAATGAAGGAAATCATCATGGCGGCCAACGGAGACAATAGAAAACTGACCATCGAATCCATCATGCTTGACTTAAATTGAGATATTCGATTTGCGCGGAGGGATTTTTTTTTAGGTTGGGTGCAATCTACTCCTTAAAAACGTTTCTGCGCAACGGGCCGTATCACCATACACATTTTTTGTGTTGTTTTGGGGCACATTGTATGTTATGGCGTTTTGCCATTACTACTAACTAGTAACTACAACAGCAGTTGCTGTCGCTACAGAGAAATACTACAATGGATATCGCTTACAAGGTCTAGAGTATCGCGATGGTTTTGAATTTAGTTTTAAAGAGATTGTATAATACTCGTTGAAGCCTGTCTAAGGGTACGATTATCTTTGGATAAAAGATTGGATCTTAGGCACTCATGACTTTCTGTAGGTGCCTGAATAATTGAAGTGTGCGTGCGTAAAGTTGGCGTTCATACTTGTACGTACGATTTCTGCAGGTGTGCAGTTTTAGGTGTTTCACCTTGGAGTTTCTATGCAAAATGACGCTTACAATGCGACAGAGACTGATGTTGTGGTCGTGGTGGAGGAAGAAAAGGAGTATAAAAAAAACGTAGACGTCGACAATTCTCTGTATATCCAATTAGCAATTCACGAAGCAAAACGCAAGGGGAGTTTCATTGTTAAATTTTAATTCCACAATTAGGCCTCGCGCGCACTAGGTTGATGGTTTCGCTCGTTCAATGCGAGTATAAGCAAAGGGTTTAATAGTCTGTTTCATCTCTTGTTTGACTGCCGTTTATGCAAATTTATCGATTTCGACCAAATGACTCGGGAGTTCACCAGGTAACCACTTCACGAACACCGTGATTTTGCACAGGGCGGGAGTTCCTTTTTTTTTTTTTTTTTTTTTTTTTTTTGCACGCTGTACATTACCGGTTGAAAACTTACACCAAAGGGTGTCTATTAAACCCTTTGCTTATTCTCGCATTGAACGGGCGAAACTATAAACATATTGCGCGCGCGGCCTTATTGAGTGATACAAACAACTGACAAGCATCACACCTAAAAAAAAAAAAAAAAAAAGGTTGTCAATATAAACAGGGATTGCGTTCTAAGTGAATGGGAAAGAGAAACCATTGAACACACTTCATTTTGCAGTCACGCACGCGCGACTGAAGTGCGTCATTCACGCATTTTTTATTTATGTGCGTATGACAGTTGTTACCCGTAGGTGTCTGTGACAATATAAACACCTAGAACATCGCAACTGATGAAAAAAAAATGTTTGCGCATGTTTTCTGTAGGTACATATAGAAATCGTGGGTGCCATGATAACCGTACCCTAAGTACAGTTTGCCTCGGAAAATTGCCTGCCAAGTCAGATATCGGATAAATTGGGCAAAATAGTACCATGATGTGGCAGTATACGAGTAGAAACAAGTATGAGGCAAGAGGCTTCATTATAGCACAATAAAATACCATGTAGATCTAACACATTAGATCTTGACAATATCAATCGGAATAACTACAAACACAGAGGGAAGAATTTTTGACAGAAAAAAAATATAAAAAAATTGGATCCACTGAGGCGTGAACCCGAGACAATGGCACCGAACCGCCTCGCCTTGGAGTAGAAGAGAGAACTGACCAAGAAATGCATTGGCTTCTGCTTGAAATCTTCTGTATCGTTACTGTACTTTACATTGGTAGGGAGTTTATTCCACAATCTGAATGTATTATTGAAATATGATTATAAATGGCTGTCTACATACTTTATTGATGAAGGCATTGTGATGTTTGAGCGTGATCTTAAGTGACTATTTTTCATATATCGAATTCCTCTAGTGGTAATATTGCTTCTCCATTAATTGCTTTGAGGCACAGATTATCTTGTGTGACTATTTTTCATATATCGAATTCCTCTAGTGGTAATATTGCTTCTCCATTAATTGCTTTGAGGACCAGATTATCTTGTGTGACTATTTTTCATATTGAATTCCTCTAGTGGTAATATTGCTTCTTCATTAATTGATTTGAGGACCAGATTATCTTGTGTGACTATTTTTCATATTGAATCCCTCGAGTAGTAATATTGCTTCTCCATAAATTGCTTTGAGGACCAGATTATCCTGTGTGACTATTTTTCATATTGAATTCCTCTAGTGGTAATAATGCTTCTCCATTAATTGCTTTGAGGACCAGATTATCTTGTAATAGTCACATTGAATTCCTCTAGTGGTAATATTGCTTCTCCGTTAATTGCGTTGAGGACCAGAATATCTTGTGTGACTACTTTTCATAATATCGAATTCCTCTAGTGGTAATAGTGCTTCTCCATTACATGTAATTGCTTTGAAAAGAATGGTTACCATATTTTAACTCAATACCACTCCCACGCCCCCCCCCCTCCTCCCACAACTTCCACTCACTTGCACTCCAAGGCCACGATGACGACGGTGGTGAAGATGACGTAGACAAGGAGCACGTGCAGATGGACGTCCAGGTCATCCCGTCCGTGCAGGTGGTTGGCAAAGAGCAGGCCCTCCACGCCAAAAGCCAGCAGGGCGGCCACGTAGTCGGAGCCAGGGGGCAGGGGCACGCCGTAGTGGAGGGTGACGTCAACCACGCCGGACAGCAGGAAGAAGAAGTACATGGTGGCGTGCTGGACTGGATTGGGATGATTGGATGGAATTGGGAGTCGAATCAAGGAATTGGTACTTTAGTACATGTACTTGTTTAGTTATGGACTGAGTCTGAAGAAGAGACGAACACCATGTGTCATTTTGGACGCCATCTTTATTCAATGTCCTTTGACCTGTTGTGTCGCCATACACTATGGCAGTGCAGAGCATGATAATAATAGCATAACCCTACATCTCCCCTTCTTAATTCAAAAGATACGGTTTAACACAAAGGAAACAAAAGTTATCAGCCCACCTTAATCTAGGTAGCAAAATAATCAATTATTTATCAGAATGTTTCATCTTCTTAAATACTTCTTCAGAAATACCATTATGTTAATTCAACTGAAAATTAAATTACAGTATTCAAATATCTTATGCCAAAGACAATTATAATTAATATAATAATATTCTTAGCCAAGTGCCTTAACTTTAACTGGTTTATTTCAAATTCAAAATCATAGTCAGACACTCAACATCATAACCACAAACACACCACATTCTATCCCTTTTCTCTTTAGAACAGAAAAATTAAATTTATCAACTAAAGATTCATGAATTTTGTAAGTCTTTGCTTAATTAACAAACTTAATTAATTATAGATCCATGGACTCCTGACCATGACGAGTTTGAAACGAAATCCACCTAGATCTGTTTGTGTTCTTAACCACAGTAACTAATATAAACATTAAGGAATGTCAATCATCAATGTCAAAAGGAAAAGTTCAATAATGAGATAATCACTTGATTCAATTTCTAGGCTAGGTGAATGTAATTTTATGAATTGTAGTGGCAAGAGAGTGAATGTACTACACAACTTAATTAAGACAGTCCATTTCAAAGGCCAGTGTAGTGTTGCGTGTAGGCCTGATTATAAATTTAATATTTTAGGTGGTTTAATCTCTCTGCCACTGCGTGTTTGATAATGTGTATGTTGTGTTGTCTTGGGTTCACCTGTTTCTGAAGGTTGAGCCTGCGAGGCTGCCACTGACACTGGAGGAATGTTTTGTTTGTCAGTGTTACCTTCGTTCTTGACGAGGATTAGCGTTGGACTTTTATCTGAGTCTGAGGGTAGTAAAGATACTGCAGTTGGTGGTGATGCCCTTGTATCAGTAAGGTCAACTCGGTGTCGAAGATGGAATCTGTTCCTTCTTTGCAGGCCTCGTGGTGTTTCTACGATGTATGATCTGTTGCTGTTGTCAGCTCTCTGGATGCTGTGTTTGATAACAGCTTTTTCATGCTTCGGTTGTGTCACCCACACACGTTGCTGGGGTTGGAAGACTTCGAGGGGTCTTGTACGATGTCTTTGGTCATAATTTTGTTTTTGCTGTTGTTTCTGTTGTTTATCAGCCTCAATGAATTTTGGAATGTATCGCCACTTTGGGTGAAGGCGAGTACCAATGACAGGAAGTTTTGTTCTTATTTGTCTCCCCATCAATAGTTCTGCTGGACTGTATCCTTGATGCAAAGGAGTGGCTCTGTAATTCAGCAAAGCTAAGTATGGATCTGAAGCTTTTCTTAGAAAATTCTTGACCGTCCTTACAGCGCGTTCTGCTTCACCGTTAGATTGCGGATATAACGGGCTGCTTGTGCGATGAGTTATACCATAATCATCAGTGAATTGTGCAAATTCAAGACTTGAAAACTGTGGTCCATTATCAGATATAAGGACCTCAGGTATTCCATGTCTTGAGCATATAGATTTGACATGTTCTATCACTGTCTTGGAGGTAATGCCTCTCAGCAGAGCAATCTCAATCCACCTGGAAAAATAGTCCACCAGCAAAAGATAATTTTCACCTTTCCATTCAAAAAGATCCATTCCGACTTTCTGCCAGGGATAGTCTGGAGTCGGGGTTGGAATTAATGGTTCTTTAGGCAGTAACTGATTTTTCTTGCAGATTGCACAGTTTTTCACCTTCTCTTCGATCTGTTCTGACAAGTTCGGCCACCAGATTGTCGTCTTTGCAAAAGCTCTACTTTTGACAATTCCTTGATGTCCTTCGTGAATTCTATCAAGCATTTCACTTCTCATGTCAACTGGGATAACTAGTCTGCTTTGATACAATAGAATGCCTTGATGTATAGACAGCTCATGTCTCACTGTCCAGTACTTCTTTAATATTGGGTCTTTCTTGCAATTTGCTGGCCACAAGGTTCTACAAAACTCTTTGATTCTTGAAATGTTTTCATCTTTGTCCTGTTTCTCTTTGATTTCTTTCATTCTTTTCTCTGTTGCAGGGAAGCTGTTCATTATCAAATTGACATATCCATTTACCACTTCTTCTTTGTCTAGATCCTCTCTTTCTATGTTTGGCAGAGGTGCTCTTGAAAGTGTATCTGCTGTGTACAGATTCTTTCCTGCTACATACTCTATATTGTAACTGAAACGCATCAGACGCATCCTGAAACGTTGCAATCTTGGTGTAAGTTCTTCTAAGCTTTTCTTCTTCAACAGAACTACCAGTGGCTTATGATCTGTTTCAATGGAGAATTGTTTCAGTCCAACAAGGAATTGAGCAAATTTCTCGCATGCCCAAGTTGTAGCTAAAGCTTCCTTCTCTATCTGCGCATATTTGCTTTCAGTCGAGGTAAGTGCTCTGGATGCGTAAAATATTGGTTTCCAGTTTTCTTCTGCTGCCTTTCTTTGCAAAAGCACTGCTCCTAGGCCTAACTTTGAAGCATCTGCTGAGACTTTTGTTTCATGTCTAGCATCATAATGGGCTAATACTGGAGCTTGAACAAGAACACTTTTGACTTTACTGATTGCTTCTTTGTGATCGGTGTTCCACACCCATTCGTTTTCCTTCTTCAAGAGTTCTCTCAGTGGCTTTGTAATGTGTGTAAGGTGCGGTGCAAACTTTCCAACGTGGTTTGCCATGCCCAAGAATCGCCTGAGCTCTGTAATATTTGTTGGGTCTGGCATCTTTTGGATTGCTTTGACTTTTTCTGGATCAATTTCAATTCCTTTATTTGAGATAATGTGTCCCAAAAATTGTATCCTCTTCTGTGAAAATAAGCACTTGTTATTAAGTGTGACACCAGCATTTTTCAGTCTATCCAAAACTAGTTTCACCCTTTTATCATGTTCTTGACTTGTTTTTCCTGTGATTAAAATATCATCTATATCACATACTACCCCTGGAATATCATCCACCAGTTGTGACATTTCTCTCTGAAACAGTTCCGGACCAGAGGAAATTCCGAATGGCAGTCTCTTGTAGCAAAATCTCCCGAAAGGAGTTATAAATGTTGTTAGCTCTTGAGACTCTTCAGATAGGGGTATCTGATGAAAACCTGAGTTGCAGTCTAACTTGGAGAAAAGTTGAGCACCAGATAATCTTGCCAAAAGTTCTTCTGTCACTGGAAGGGGGTAATTCTCTCGTTTCACTGCTTCGTTCAGTTTGGTTAAGTCTACGCAGAGTCTTACTCTTCCATTTGTTTTTCCTACCACCACAAGTCCTGAGCACCAGTCAGTAGGCTTTTTCACTTGTTTTATAATGTCTAGTTCTTGCAACCTTTTCAGTTCAGACTCAACTTTTTTCCTCAATGGTAAGGGAATTCTTCTTGGTGTTGAAACTTTATGTGGGGTAACATCATCCTTCAATTTAATTTTGTACTCCATTTTCATTTTTCCAAGGCCAGTAAACAGCTCTGGATACTGTGTCTTATAATTATCAGTTTCTTCCTTGTCTGCTGAGTTTGATTTGATCTCATTTATTCTTTTAATCAAATTTAAAGCTTCAATTGCTGGTCTTCCTAACAAAGGTTCATGGAGACCTTCAATGACAAAAATTTCCTGATTTGTTTCTTTCTTTTTATGATCCATTGATGCCTTGAACTTTCCAAGCACTTTTATTTCTTCATGGCCTGGACCATATAATCTGCTCCTTGTTCTTTTGATTTTCACTCCCTTTGGTACTTTTTCAAGTGGTATAGCTGAGACTTCAGCTCCTGTATCTATCTTGAAAAGTATGGTTTCTTTTCCTTCCAATACAATATTGGCTTTCCATTTATCCTTTTCCTGCTTTTGTCCTAGTGAGCCAAGAATAATTTCTCGCTCTTCCTCTCCTTCTTCTTCACTTGAATGATACTCATGCGTATCAGTGACGTAATGAATTTTCTTCTTTCTGGAGCGGCACATTTTCTGAAAATGTCCTATTTTCTTACAATTGTGACAAATGGCTTTCATAGCAGGGCAGGATTGCGATTGAGGATTAAAGTCATGTTTTCCTCCACATCTAGTACATGATTTCTTGAAAGAAGATCTCTGTTTTTGGTGCTGTGTGCTCTTGTATGGCTTTATCAGTTTATACATCCTGTTCACCTCAGTACCTGACATCTCATTTGTTTGAATCTTAGCAGATTCCGCTGACCTGCAAGCATCTACACATTTTTGTAAGTTAAGATCTTTTTGCTCAAGCAGCTTTTCTCTTGTCTTATCATCTGTTATGCCGATAACAATTCTATCTCGTATCATCCTATCTTCTTCTTTGAAGTTGCAAAATTTTGCCAGTTGTCTAAGGACTGTTACATAATTGTCAATAGATTCACCCTCTTTCTGGTTTCTTCTGTGAAATTGATATGACTCATATGTTTCATTTGTAGTGCCCATGCAATGATCATCTAGAATTTTAATAAGTTTAGAAACTTCATTCCTATCTTCAGGGCATGAACAATGTCCTTCGATTATATCGTGAGCGTCATCTCCAATACAAGTGAGAAAAACGGCTACTTGAAAACTGTGTTGTTCATCTGAGAGTCTAGAGGCAACCAGATAGTTGTCCCACTGTCTCTTGAAACGCAGCCAATTTTTCTGAGTTCCAGATCGTAAGGAGAGATCCAATTTATTAGGAGGGGGCAAATTTGCTGTAAAGCTCTTAGCTGTACTGGTACCGCCTGAAGCCATCAGGTTTCCTTTTATCTTCTGTGACTGGGTATAGATCTAGATCTTAGTTATCTTTCCTGAGCGAGCAGGAAATGTTTATCTTGTAGATCAAATCCACTAGGCGTAAATAGAGAGCTTAGATCTTGACTCGATTATACTCGATAGATCAAGCCTGTTCCTCTAGATCCCTTTTAATTCTGACTCTGGGTCATATACTCTAGATCTAGATCGTAGATCTCCACACTAGACCTACATATACATAACCATTGTATGAATGTACTAGCTTACGCTTTTGTTGTATTTAATATTGATGTAGATCTACTTGGCAAGGCGTATCAGCCACTTCTGACACCATGTTTAGTTATGGACTGAGTCTGAAGAAGAGACGAACACCGTGTGTCATTTTGGACGCCATCTTTATTCAATGTCCTTTGAACTGTTGTGTCGCCATACACTATGGCAGTGCAGAGCATGATAATAATAGCATAACCCTACATTCATGACCTGTGCAATTATGATCCGTTTGACATGACTATTTCCCCTAATTTTATGACACCCATCATCATCATAGGAAAAGCAGGTTTTTTTGTGCTTTATAAATTACTATTACTGAGTAAAAGAATACATTTTGATTAACGTTAAAAGGGGCTTTTAGCTTTATTTGTTGTGGGGTAAAGCGCACTTTCAAAATTTATTATGATTATTATTCCTGGCGATTTTTTTAGGACTTGGGTATATGGTTGAGGTTGTCTAGTATTTTGAATTGCATTCTTGTTTCTAAATGGTAGAGGTCTCGGTTAAGGACAATGAAGAATGATGAAAAGTAACTCTAAGAAAACATACCAAAACGATATATGGCATGTATCCCTTGTACTGTTTATCTAGATATACTCCATAATGTGTATCTTTCTTTGCCTTTGTGCAGGAGAAATCCACAAAAGGATGGTTTACACTGTATACAGCCAAGGCAAACTCATCTCCATTGCTGCTTTCTGTTTTTCCTATGGGGCAGTGTCTGATTTTATGATGCGGACAGATGAACTACGTTGGATGAAAACAGCGAGATATTTCTGTATGTATATTCAATGTCAATGAATGTAAAAAAGCTTCTTTTTTTTTTAATCTTTATTTGTTTTTCAATTATTTTGGGGCTAGAGTCTAGTTGTTGAGTTTTGTAGTTCTGTTTTGGGTTGTTTTTTGTTGTTTTTTTTTTTGTTTTTATTGTTTTGTTGGGTTTTTTTTTTTTGGGG
>JBCHJU010064938.1:0-11265 GCA_039654505.1 Plocamopherus imperialis | reverse complement strand
TAGTGAAGAGGGGATAAAACCGGACCTTACAAGTCATGTCAATATAAGGGAGAAGTCGAAAGAAGTGATGTCGATATAAGTGGTGCGCACTGTACAATGTATAAAAAGTGAAAAAATGTCCACTAATTTGTCTGCAAAGGTAAACTTATCTTTTGCTTTTTAACCATAAACCGAGCGTTAGCTGCAGAGCAATGCCACAAACAGGCAATTTGTGTAAATAATGTTGCCCAAGGGTTGAATCCCAATATCCCTAATGGGAATTGACCACAAATCTTCTGGTTGTGAGTCCAAAGCAGAACGGCTGTGCCACTATTAAGACCAAAACTAAGAGCAAGAGAAAACTGATAGTCTTTGGTATGAGACAGCAATCTCCCTTATCCCCCAAAACCCCAACCTCTTAAAACAAGCCCAACCACAACAAAACAAAAGACAATGAAAGTTAAAATAAGAACAGAAAGCAAAAACAACAAAATTCTGGAAAAAACCCACCCAAAAACAAAATAAAATAAAATGCATCTAAAAACAAAAGCCCATTCATAATCATCCATTTGAGCAAAGCATTCTCATGATGTTGATAAGATTTATAAAATAATCACAAGGTCGGCAAACACACATTCAATCATTTTCTGTGTGCATTCCTATACTGGGACTTGCTTAACCTTTTGTGTGTCGCTTTGAGAAGGTACTCAGATTGATTTGCATTAAAATATCCTGACAGGCCTAACTGACATTTAAGTTTCAGGTCTTAGAGTTACTATAAAAATAATAATAACAACGACAACAACAATAATAATATTAATAATAATTTTAATAATAATAGTAATGATAATATAAAAAAAATGAATAAGAATAACAATAAGAAGAAGAAAAGCGGAGGAAGAGGAGGAGAAGACAGAAAAGGGGCAGAAGAAAGAGGGAGAGGGGGGAGAAAGGAAGAAGGAGAGGAGAGAGAAAGGCGGAGGAGACAAAAGAAAACCCCTAACAATTTCCAACAAACAAACAAAACCAAAACAATGACAAGAACAAAATAAAACAAATATAAATTAAACTACATGTAAACTGTACTTAAGAGAAAACAAAAGCACCCCAAAATGAAAATGTAAAAGTAAAAGAAAGCAAACTAAGAGTCAGTCTGGTGGGCTAAAAACTCACCAAGTTGAGCAGTTTCTCATTGGCACTTTCGAAGACCTGGGACTGAATACAAAAGCCGTAACTCCATGCTAAAGTGAGTTGCCAATCTTTCTGACGATCATAAAATTCATGGACAACATCTGGCAATCTTAAGACCATGTCTCCAAATAAAGCAGTATTTTCCAGAACCTTAGAAACTGCTGTAAATGAAAGTTGATTGTTCCCAGTATAATAAGCATAATGTGTTAATTGTTCCAAGTACATGTATAAATAGCATAATGTGTTAGTGTTATCATTAGATTGTGCAAATGAAAGGTGACAATGAACAAGACCGATGGGAATAATGATTGACCTATAAATTATGAATATAATGTAATTTGAAAAGTAACCTATGTATGAAATGTATGTAATGATAGAAAACCCCCCAAAACAAAACAAAATATCCCAAGGGCAGTGCTGTACGAGGCATCAATGCAATTTTTTAACAATTCAAATCATTTAACAAGTAATCAATGCCTTTTTGGTTTGTTTTCTATTTTTAATTATTTACACTTTAAGAGATCCTAGTTGAACTAATTCTAGCATTTTCTTCTTATTCTTCTTCTTCTATTCCCACTGCTGAGTTTATTGCTCTTGTGCAGTCAATGCTAGTCGATAGAATCTGCAGGTGTTTTTCAGCTGATCTCCAGAACCATACAGGGTGTTATGAATGGTCGGTTGAGGTGGTAGGAGCTTCGTTCTTGCTTGGCTCAGGCCTGGGCAGTCCCTAAGGAGGTGGTCTACTGTCTTGTATGGGAAGGGACAATTTCGGCAAAGAGGCGGGTGGGTAGGCTTAATCCTGTTCAAGTGGGCGTTTAGTTTTATATGCCCCGTCCTCAGGCGGAAGATGATGCTCTGGTCGTGCCTGCTAAGATATTTTGTTTGGTCATTTGGGCAGGGTTTGTTTTATCTATTTCATTGGACATACCCCAAGACAAGACCAAACAAATGACTGTAACACAGCCCTAACCTGGACCCTAGAGGGAAGAAAGAAGAAAGGACGGCCAAAAACAAAATGGCGAAGAACGGTTGAATAGGAAACGCAACAGGATGGAAGACATGGGGCGAAGTAAGGAGATCAGCAACAAATTGGAATAGGTGGAGGACATTTGTAAAGGCTTTATGTGACACAAGTCACAAAAAAGATAATTAACAGGTAACAGGAGGGAATGGAAGGACATCACAAGATGAATATAGGAAGGAGCCCAGGTGGAATGTTCATACAATAATGGTATGCAATGGATCTAAATCAAGTAAGTCATATTATTTTATTATTTTTATTATTGAATATGAGTTTTCAATAGTCATTTATATTTTTCCTAATTTTATTTCCTCTTGTGTAGGTGGACATTTGGTCTTTAGGAATTATGGTCATTGAAATGATAGAGGGAGAACCACCGTTCTTCAATGAGCCACCATTACAGGCCATGCGACGCATCAGAGACATGAGACCTCCAAAGCTCAAAAATACACATAAAGTACGCCTTTTTTCTTTCATATTCTTCCAATAAAAAATTTTCTATTTCTCTATCTCATAGGTGAGTTTATGGGCTACTTAAGTACCAACCATATTATTTATATTTTGGAATTAATTATACAGAATTTTTACTTCCCCAAAGTTAATTGAAGGAGTACCATCATCTGAATGTTCTTATCGATCACAAATCCTATCAATATTTTCAGTACAGTGGCAAATGCATAATGCTTCACCTACCTAGTCTATCATGAAATCCATTCTTGATCGGTAGATCTGCGTCTAAATAGTCCCTTTTGTATTTTCAATTCAATTAATAGCCATCACTGATTTCATTTCTTGTCTACACTTTACTCTGAAGGTATCGCCAAGGTTACAGGGATTCCTAGAGCGCATGCTGGTTCGGGATCCTACTGACCGGGCCACAGCTGCAGAGTTGATGCAGCACCCTTTTTTGCGAGAAGCGGGACAGCCTTCATGTCTAATTCCATTGATGAGGACAAGACACAGCCCATGTTGATGTGCCACTCTCCACAGTTTGGCCCATTCTCAAATGACTTCTACTTTCTTGGGAAATTCAATATAGCAAGGCATCAACATTTTGTTAGTCAAACAGTTTCAATATGTATGTTGTTGTTACTCTCATATGTTATTGATGTTAAACACTTTTTGCCAGTTTTTTTTTTCTCAGAGGATGTTGATGAAAAATCTTCAAAGCATTTATTGTACAAAAAATTTGATGGATTAAGTTAGGTCGACAAAGAAAAGCACAAAACTTTTGTGAATGTGATATTCTCCTTCATCCATGGAGAATTGAAACTGAAAATGGGAGATGGCGTATTTGTCTAATATTAATTGCCATCTTTATAGAAAGACCAAATTGATATTGCTACATGATGCAGATGAGAGTATCAGTCAGTCAAGTCAAGGTGGCACCAGTGTATGTCATCCAGTATGTCACATGTCCTGTCATCAAGGAAACTAATGTAATGGCATGTCAAATCACAGTAATTACTTGCATTTCAGTTCCTCTGTTTGTTTGTGAGGTGATGCCCCATTTCTATATTATGTAATATGGTAAAAAAAATATATTTATATGTTTACACAAGGTAATCTCATACCCAAACAATTGTATGCCACAGTTTCACTTTAATATTAAATGTCCTTGTGTCCATTTTTTTTTTTATTAAAGCACTTAATTTCCTATTGAAAGATAGTCAAATTGTGTACTCTTTCTCTTGGTCAGTACACTTTTGATGATGTGTTGCTCCATTTAAAATCTAATCTTGAATTCATCTTTATGTATAGATTGATTTTTAATCATAGTTCTTTTCCTGGCTGTGCCGAAATAGTTTTTAATTTACCCATGAGTTAATAAGTGTTTGTATGTGTGAACATGCTTTTATCCTCACTCAAAGTACTTAAATGTAAAAATGCAAAAGAATGCCAGCAAAGCATATGTTAGATAATCAGTGTGAGAACGGAGTGCTCACTGTAAAGAAGAGACCTTACATTTTTTCCTGAATGTGGTCACTTTTGCCGTCAATCCATTCTTTGCCTGCTAAGTTTAACTAGCAGAATTCAGGATATGGCCTTTTACTAAAAAGACTAACACTAATTGCCAGTAATTGAGATCATGTAATAATAATGAAGAAAACCATCTTTAGACCTATATTTTTTTTTTTTTTGTTGTTTTTTGTTACGAGTGAAAATTTGAATTCATTTGGACTCTTCTATCTTTTCCTTTCTGATATCTCAGTATTCATGAAGATTTTTAAAGTTTTTATTTTACTTCTCAGAAGCTTCTAGAATTTTTTTTTTCATTCTAATGCACTTCTGGATCGTTCAGCAAACTTGTTCAAGTATTTAGGTAAATAGTTATGCGAGTTCGAAGGCATCCTCTTTCCTGATAGACCTAGCATTACCGGAAGCATTTCAGATTATTATTATCTATGGGCATTTTGATGTTATTTTGATATATGCTCCTTGGTTTTTCCTTTGGCCGGTATCTCACCAGCAAAATTGAATTTATTGTGTATTTATGTTTTTCTAGGCATATTAACCCACATTGGTTTAGCAGAACATAAATTTACCCTGGCTGATATAAGATAAATGCTGGATTGATGAGGGTAATAAAATGTGTCCAAAGCTTGAGAGCATCACTCTTAATGACCTCTTACTAAACTTAACTTAAAACATACATAATTTATTGTTATTGAAATTAAACATGTCATTCTATGATATATTTGCATCTGAATTTCACATAAATTGAATTTCCTCTTGACTATTGCACCACATTTCAGATAGTTCAAGTATTAAATGACATGGAAATCATTGATCAAAGAATGATATTTTCCATCAACTCAAAGCCAATTCAGTGTTTGACCTTCTTCTTTTTAAGACTGATTCATTTTGTCAACAATGGAACCTGTACATATTTTAAATTTTTATTTAACATTTAAATCAAAATGTATATGGTTATATTACACTTTCATTACAAATTCACGCCTTTTTGTTTAGTTTGCTTTTTGGTTTGTTTCATTTTTTTTTTGTACACTTTTTCTTTTTAATATTTTTATCATATGTAGTTGAAATTCACCATACCAAAACCAATATATCTGCATCCACCATTTTGTTCATTCATAATTCAGAAAATTTAGTTTCATCATATTCTGCTCTGAACTATTTTATTCTATTTCATATATAACATAAAACTCTTATAATGTTATGGATGCATTTCTAAAGCATTACTGATGTGCTTACTTACCTGTGCTATGTTTTCCAGAGTGCACACAGTTTGCTTCAGCCTGTTTCACTCAACAACTTTGTGAGTATTATTTCACACAGGTGGAATAAAAATTACATGCATATATATGTTTATGTCAGTGCTAGCCTTTCTTCTTGCTTATGTCTGTCTATTGCCTTTCTGCCTATCAGTTTTTATTCTTTCATCTATGGTAAATTGAATGTAGCATTCTGATCTTCCTCAGCAGGACTTATGATACATTTTATATGATCATAAATCAGTCATGCAACAAGCATATTTGCTTTAGAGATCTTTTGCCTATAGCTTTTTGCTGTGGCTTGGTTTTTGCATAATGATCAGCAATATTTTGAAAAATCAGCCAAAAGAATTTCAATGAAAGTTCCTTTCAATCATATGATCAGGCTTGAAATATTCTGACCACTCTTGATAAACGCCTCACCATAGTTTATCTTTGAAATAATATGGGAACAAATGGGTGGTGGGTTTATTGCCAAAAATCCTCTTGAAGGAATTTCTTTTAAAAAATGATGTTTGACCTACTTTTGTGCTCAAAATAACTCAATGCGAATAGAGTCTTAGGTCACTTGTTTGCTTGACTGCTGGGCATGACGCTTATTGTTACATTTTTATTGAAAATTGTAATTTGAGAAATCACGACAAGATCACGAATTTACTTTGAGCATTTATCCCTGCTATTTTTTATCTTTCTTTTCCATTCACTAATCTGTTTCGTTATCTCAGCTGAGTTGAAACAGTACTCTCTACGCATGTGTTTTTTGCATTCCATCTGTGACATTGCCAATCGTAGGATTGTGTCATTCTGAACCAACAATTCTAGCTCATCTATTCCGTGCTGGATTGATAGATTGAAGAAGAGTATATGCAGTGCTTTGGATAAGTTTTTACATTTCACTATCGGATGAACATAAATTGAATATTTTTCACTGACAATATTTATTTGTCTCGTTAGATTTGACAAAATGCTCACTATATTTTTTTATGAATTATCAAAAGTATGAAAATATTTGACACAGGGGAACTTTTCACCTTTTTATCGTTGAGACTGAATTGTTATTTCCATCATTTCACACAGATGACTAGTTTTTGTTGTGGAGACGTATTCAGGTAAAAAATTCCTCACCATGAAAAGCAATTGGTCTTATATTTTTATGTCGAACAAAGTCACTGCCCTGTCTGTACATAGAAAAATGTTTAAAAACTGGATTGAAATCTTGTCGCCTTAAGGTATTACATTTTCCATCCTGATAATTTGACTTAATGCTTATAAACTTTTGTATTTATAGTCTAATTCTTTATTTATTTTTTTTTACAGCAAAAATTGTAAAATCCCATGCAATTGTTTGTTTGGATTGGGTTTTTTTTCTTCTTTTTTGTTTTTTTTTTTTGCCTTTGTGTCTGTTAGTATATGTGTGGCAGTCTGGCAAAAGCGCCCCAAAGACACAAATCCTGGTGCTGAGCTAGAGGTCAAAATAGTTGGTTTTGGGCTAAAACACAAAAAATGAGTTCTTGACATCAAATGAAAGTTAAACATCTTAACTCCATAATATCCAAATATCATTGCTCAATTTAATCGTTAAATGTGTTTTTAAAGGTGATTTATCACCTATGGTCAGTCTGCAAAAGCCTGATTGATTTGTTGACATCGCAACGATTCACCTGTCTTCTTTTGCCATTCATTTCTTGCCTAGATCTCTAGATTTAGACCGAATGCATTCCAATCAAAGAACTATTTTCATGCTTTCGTATTCCTACACTACAAGGTTTGGTAGGATATATTATATAATATATATATATGTAAGAATTCAAAAGGTTTACCAACCGATAGTAAAATACAGTCACGGGCTCTGGCTTTCCATCAACTAGATCTAGATCTACAGCGACATGAAAACACCGACATTTTTACAGAGTGTGACAAGGACAGCATTAAAAATTGTCATTATTAGATATTTTGACTCTTTTCCAATTTTATAAGTTTAAATGATTTAGAATTGTGTGATTTGGAAGATAAACAAAATGATTTTTAAAGTGTGATCTCGTTACTTTGTTTACCGTAAGCACTGCGTTTTCAAAATGGCATCCTTCATGAACAAGTCAGCGATTGCTAAACTCCTCAACTTGAATACAAAACGTTCTGGACTTCAACTTCAAGACTTCATCAATGACTATTTTGGAGACAGAGATGATGATTCAGATCTTTCAGATGTTAGACCTATTATCCTATCATAATTTCTTTTTATTTCTAACGAACAGCAGAGGACGTTGCCTTTGTTAACACTCTCAGTTTACTACATAGCCTTTAGCACACTAAGTCTAAAGTAAGCCTAGATCTAGATATAGATCTAGATTTCGGGCAGACAATTGGAAAACATTAGAGTAGCCAGTTCCATTTTTCACATTGCAGTCTACAGTGGCTTTTGAGCCTGGGTAAGTTGACTTTTAATTGCGTTTTCTCCTGAAATTTACTATTGAAACTATAAACACATTTTTCTCCATTTCACCTTTCCAGACCTGTACGTTTTTAAAAATTCACAGAATTAAAAGTTATAGAGATATTTAAAATCTGTAAAAACCTATGTATTCAGCAGATCCTGCAGATTTAGATTAAACAATAAAATTAAAAACAACAATTCCCTTCAAAAGGGTGCTTTTGCCAGACTGCCACACATATATTAGCAAATTAAGACAGAAAGCTAAACTTGGATAAACAATGTCTTGTGATTGGTAAGGAATGAGATCCTATCCATTAAGAGCTTCATGGTCACTATTACCATGTGTGATATTGCAAGCTTTTCTCATTCTCAATTAACAGTATATTCTTAGTTGTCTTTGAAATATATATATATAAAATTGTCTTTGTGCAAACTGTAATATCTATTTACTTCCTTTTTAAAGTATTTACTTTGTCATGTTTTTCGTTTTTTGTAGTTGTTTTTTTAAATTGTCTTCAAGATTGCAATTGACTCTCAGACCAACAAATCCTAACCCTGTTTCAAACTATATTTCAGTGACAGTTTCATCAACCTCCTCTGTAGGATCATCTCCAGCTATGTTCAGTCCATCTGTCCAGATTGGTTTGGGCAAAGTTCGACCTCGCATCGTTCCGAGGCACAGATACCCTGGAACTGTATGTTTGATTGAATCCTTAGTTTTTAAAATCTCAAACCTATTCTTATGTATGTGTTATTGCTTTTTTTTATTTCTATGAATGGGTCATAGCAGTAGGTACCTTTTGATTTATTATGGCATATTTTTAGGGGATTTAAAAAAAAAAATATTCTTTATGTTTTGTTTTGTTTTATTTATGTATTTGAATGGCAAAAAAATAATTATATCATTGTAAATGTAAAGAACTAAAAAAAAAAAAGCCATTCATTCATAAAACAATACACTATGAATAAAATTACTGTTGACACATAGATAAGTTACTGCCTTTTTTTTTATATAAATTTCTGAAAAAGTGCATTCTGTGTATTTTTTCCTCACTAGCCACAACAGAAGCCAGGTGTGGTTATTCCCATGGGACCTCAGCTGGTTTCCCCCCCTTCCCAGGGAGCAGCGCCCTCCACTGGCATCCAGACTGTGTCTTCCCACCACCAGGTGGCTCCAGTGCCACAGGTTGCACATCACGCAGCGGCTGGTAACCTTCAGGTCAAGGCCAAACCCACCATTCAGATCAAGCAGGAAGGGGGTATGTCTTTGTAAATGTTTGGATTTCATTGAGTCTGATATTTTCATTTTTTTCTGAATACTTTTCTAAATGATTTTGTAAAGAGTGAATAAATGAGTCATACTTTTTCTGCAAGATTGTGAGTGTTTTTTGTAAGAGAATGATGGTTTTAATAAAAAAAAAAATCACAGAAATAAAAGTAGATCTAGAGTCCTTGTGCCAGCCCTCCAAATTCAGAGAAAATTTACCCATAGGTAAATTCTACGGTGCTCTAGCAATTCAAGATTTTTACTGCTCGTCTTTGTGTCCTCATATCTGAAGGTTTAGATTAGTAAGGCAGATGCATTTTTAACCATCTTAGATCTAGCAAAGAAATCACAATTTGGTTGAAGTCGATGAGGGTGAATAAAAGTGACATATGGAATATATCACTGTCACAGTCAACGTTTGCCAGTGAGCCACAAATATCGCAGATGGATGCCCCAGCATAGCCAGTGTCTGAAGTTGGGCCTAGATCTATATATCTAGATTAAAATCTACTGTTAACAAAAGATAAGGAACAAAGGTTTTGATTTTAAAGTCTAGATCTAAAGTTGCTATTTGTACCGTAATTGAAAAAATAAATTCACAGACAGCTAATGTTGACTAAAATGGAAAAGAGTTGGTAAATTGGCAACTTCGAAGTTTTCAGAGACTGTCTTGCCTTTTTCTCTTCTTAACTCTTTTACTACATAAAGCCGATATAACGGCAAGAGCATGATTCAACTCTTTAACTACGATTAGTCCATATATCGGGATGAGTACATTCATGCTCATCCTGATACAAGGGCAAGTTGTAGTCAAAGAGTTGAATCATGCTCATGCTAATATGTAATCATGCTCATCCTGTATATATCGGCTTTAATTAGTCACTTATTGCATTTTTCTCATTAGTCACTATGACCATGGTAGTACATCAAAGTATGCTTTTCCTGTTTCAGTCCGGAATGACAAAAATTCATATTATATCTAAAAAGTATTTTGCGACACCACCATGCCATTGTTTCTTCTTCAGGAATGAAAATCATCACGCAGAGTGGCACCAGCAAAATCCTGCCCAAACCGTCTCAGTTTTCTGGCTCCAGTGGCACTCCGGTTGTTATGGTCAACGCTGGACAGTCAACCTCAGGGACATCGTCCACTGTGACCATGCTGCCTAGGACCATATCTACGTACACTGGTCAGTTGCTTCCTCTTCCTTCCTCATTTTATTAGTGCTCTTCTGTTCCTCATCCTCTTTTGTCTCTTTCATTAGCATCATTATTATTATGATGGTCATATTATTATTGTTAATTGTTATTATTGTGTACTATTATTTTTGCTGTTGTTTATATTATTATTGTCATTATTTTTGCATCATCATTATTATTGATGGTTGTTACTTGTAGTCTTTGTCATCAATAGATCAATAAATTTTAACATGGTATTGGCAACGTTGGAAAATCAAAATATGTCTGGAAATTTTATCACAAAATTTGATAGCTGGAAATAGGTACAAAACTCACTTTGTCTGCAGAAAACAGGAAAACTCATTCATAATAGTAGTCAAGATTTCAAAATCTGTCTGTTGTAATTTATTGCCTTTGATGTTTTGTCTATTTAATTATTTTTCTGGTCTTCTTGGTGTTGAGGTAGAGATTTTAGTTTTCACTGTCTTTGTTTCACTGTATAATTTTTTCAAGTCCTTCTAGATTTGTTTGCATTCAAAATAAAATTCCATCAGCTTATTGCCTTTTGTGGGTAAAATCTTACTCCACTGCATTTTTTGCCTAATTATTCATTTTTATTTAGCTATTTATTTCTATTGTTTTAAGGATTTGAATTTTTGTCATTATTACTTTTATTCTTATTACAGTGGTCTCTGCCTAAGAGACCGGTCCACGGGTGACAAAAGAAGCGGCCTCTTAGATGTGGTTCATGGGAGACAACTGGTCACATTATATTCGGCTTATTAGAAGGCCCAGTAGGCTATTAGGCCTATGTTGTCCTATCCCCACGAGTCCAGTCTTTACACAACCGTCATTGATTGGCTAACACTTTAAGCCAATGGAACGAATTCAATAAACAGCCAATCATGGAAGCCAACACGCTGACAAAAGGGGAGGCACTTACGATTTATATACGCAC
>JBCHJU010064718.1:0-11266 GCA_039654505.1 Plocamopherus imperialis | reverse complement strand
CATGTTTTGTAGATAAAGAAAACATCTACAAATCATACACACAGCAATCTATGTCCTTGAGTGAAAAATGTGTTAGACAGGTTCAAATAGGATTATTACTATTATTATTATTATTACTTCTACTATGTTGCTAGTATTAGTAAGAAGAATATGTTCAATCTATGATAAAAAAAAGAATATATATATATATATATATATATATATATATAAATGGCACTCTAAGAGTAAAATCTGATGAGTTTTGATGGAAGAATCTGGAATCACTGACATAGATACTATACACAACCATTATATTTTTAAAAGAGCTTCTAAGATAGATTCTAAAACCACCTTTTTAAGAGCTTCTTACATAGATAATAAACAACCATTATAAGAGCTTCTAACAACTAGGATACTAAATCACCATTATAAGAGCTTCCACTGGACTGATCTTGATTATATCGGAATTTGGCTCATGACAATATAGGCCATACTGCATTTACAGTGCAATATATTGGATTTCTCAAAGTGGCACTTATTTTAAAAAGTTTTTTTTTACGTCTTGAGACATGCAACTGGACAGAAAGCTAGGCTCACACACACTTAAAATAAAAAAATGATTGCATTTATATAGCGCTTTATCCCTGTTGTAAAAAAGCTCAAAGCACTTTACAATACAATTCTCTTGCAGGTAGGAAAGATTTCGACCACCTCTGTCTCGAACCACTCACTCTCCTTTAAATTGCAGTTTTCAAATATCTCTGAAGTTTACGGTGCATCTTGAAATATGATTGTCATGTGTAGATGAAGATCATATTCCTAAGTGGTCCGCAAGAGGCCCGGGCAGCAATGGGTTAAAATCACTTCATACGAGCCATGTCACCAATTTCAGAAAGTTCAAATCACCTCTGTCCACCGCCAGACAGTCATTAATAAGCTTTAACAGTAACTAATTCAAAATCAGCTAATGTTACAGGTTCAAAATCAGCTAATTTTACAGGTACTTAAAGTGCCATCTTCAGAAATCAAGTTGGATTTTGTTTTCCTTTACCATAAGTTTACAAGGCTCAATTATCTCAATCTGAATAATGCACTTGGAATTCAGAACTTATGAGAAATAAAATTTTGTTGTGATAATTTGAGGTAGTTCTAGTTTTTAAATTCTAGAAATACAGGAAAAAGGAATGTTCATTATACAGTTACACCGCCATACAATTCCTCCTAATTCAAAAAAAAAAAAAAAAAAAAAAAAAAAAAAAAAAAAAAAATCCAACATAAAACTCCCAATAAATTAGCATTGACTTCACAATTTTCATACAAAAGTAAACATGCATCTTTCAGAAGTTTTGGAGTAAAAAATTTGAGTTGGCTAAAGTAAGACAGAATCTTTATACATTAATAGTCAGTCCAAGTGTGTGAATGTCAATAATGATAAATATATATATACCTCCCTTTTACTTTAAAATTTCATGTTGGTTTAAGGAAGCTTGACCTATGTAGGAGAAGCAAAGATCCAAGGCGATTGGTTGGTTTGTAATAAGCCTTGCCTGATATATTTCACCCCCCAACCTTTGCCCATCCCTCTTTTATATGATGTTATATGTGTACTACTAATACTAGTGATACTGAGTGGTGTGGCACTTGCAGTATTCAAATGGTGGTATAGTACTAACAATTAATGATACTTGAACTTAGAACCACTAGTACTACACTTCAAATGAAGAAAGTAAAACTATTACAGAAAAGCGTGTACTAAAACAGGGTTCGTACCACTTTTTGAAAATGAAATTCAAGACTTCTTCCAGACTTTTTCAAGACTAACTTAAGACAATTTCCAACCCCGTTTCGCCCTATTTTGCGCATTAATGATTATAATCAAAATTATATTATAGATTATCTAAAATTTAAGGTTATAAACAAAATAAGCCATAAAAAACATAACACCCTAGTTTAATTTGATGCTGGATTGAAACTCAAGAAGACGGTGTGACTATAAAAGTAATGAAAACCCCATCTAGCTACATATATTACTATTACTTAAAAAAAAAAGAAAGAAAAGTTCCAAGATTTAAATCAAATGAATTCTCATGACACAAAAGAAAATCACCCATTCAACCCCAAAATCAATGAAAAGTATGAACAATTAGGCCTTTAACAATAATGTAATAATGGTAACTCAACTGGATGAGACCACATTAGGGTCTAGATCATTTACTAATTTACCCAAAGCCGAAAATCCAGCCCCCATAATTTACTCAAATACGGAAACCCCAGGCAAACCTTACTTTGTTTCTTTGAGGAGCGCTCAAGCCACTAAACATACATCCTAGTTAGATCTAGGTCTCTTATGTATGTACTGCTAGACAAGATCGGGTTTCGGGCCTGAGACCCTCGATGGCGGTATGTATTTTTGCCTGTGTTAAGACAAAGACTAGCACGATTACTCTAACGGGATCTCTCTCTCTATTGGTCCATCGGCCCCTACAAAGAGCTGCACCGTTATAGTATATATAATATTGTTTTGTCCAGTTGCGATCGTCTAGCTACATTGGAAGTCCATCGACTTGATGATCCATAAGAAAGTACAATGTGTTTGTCGTAACCTTGTGGAAACGGAAAGTCAGTGGCATGACGTCACTCGCTGTATTGCATACAAGTACAGTCTGCTATCGCCCTTTTCATCTAAATCTACGATAAAGGATAAATTAAGCATATTTATAAAATCAGTCGTGCCTTGTTGGAAGCCGAATAGGAGTTACGCATTGGTATTACTTCTTAGGCTTTTGCTTGTATAGCGACACATGGTTATTATTCATTGACCACTTTCGTTATAGATCTATTATAGTAGTATGCCGAGAGTAGCTCTACGTATTTATTGACATGCTTTACGATGTGATTCTTCAAGTCATATCATACGGTACATGTAATTTTAGTTTATGGCAACTAAAAACCCGAATTACAAAGACACATTAGCTAAAAATGAGGAAAACGCAAAGAGTGATACAGTAGCCCTGTCCTAAGCACGAAAACCGTAGTACAAGGAATCGGTGAGGTCAATGACCTCTTCATAGTATTGTACTATGCCATCATCGTCTTTACCGAGGGTCGATTGTAGTTGCATGCCTACTATTTTATTACACTGTACATATCATATTACAATAGTCTATTTCCCTATCGTAAATAGCACATCATATGATAAACGGGGTTCACCCCTCCCGTTACATAGCATTCAGTCTCGTTTCTGTGAATGACACCTATTAAGAATAGGTCTAAGTACAGAGGTTACATTGGCCTACAATTTTCACAAAAAGCTTTGGTTATTACGATGGCGACAGATATGCCGGAAGCTTTTGGATTCGAGACTCTCTTCGACAATAACTGTACTAGTCCGTTTCCCCGTATGCCTCCCCCGACTTTCCATCCAGTGCGCATAGAGAAGTACAAATTTACAACAGGCCAGCAGGCCAGAAAAAGCATCCAAATGTCCATTTTAGTCGTAAAACCTTAACAGCATCGAGCTCTGCGTAAAAATCGTAGATTAGAGAAGCGCAGGTTTGGGCAAGACGCATGGGCAGAAAGAGTTCATTTTGTAAATCCGTGCATTAGACTGATACACCCGCCCACCAAACTCCATATCCACGGGTCTAAGGCCATTTCCAGTCTATTTTGTAAACCCGTGCATTAGACTGATACACCCGCCCACCAAACTCAATATCCACGGGTCTACGGCATGCTAACATTCTTTATTACGAAATTAAATTTCAAACTTCATTATCTTTCACATTATCAAAATTCTGCTCTGAGGGTTTGTTAATTTGAGGTCGCTGAATCCAAATCTGTCGTCAGATTTTTTCTACGACCATGTCCAGTCGTGTTGTGGTCAGAGGAAAATAGCCCCCCTGAGCTAGCCAACCAACCCCACCAAGGCCCATCCCGCCACATCCGGTGTCGACGCGGCGACGAGACGCCTTCGTCGTCCCTCACCGCACAACTGTAAGTTGGCCTGCTGGGAAATATCTAGCATTGCAGATATCTAGCGCACGAAAGGCATCTTATCAACCCCGGACTCGTTTTGCGTTTACACGCTCAGTTTTCACCAAAATTAGATGAAAACCGGACACTCTATCAATACAGGACGCGTGCCGGACAATTTGTCGATAAACGGACTGCACGTCTAAATGCCCTCTAAAATTCTCCTCACTCCGATATATCGGGGATTGGCATTGAATGAGTTGAGTGATTTACGTGGTGGGCCTTTAGTCCTATTCAAGTAAAAATGAAGAGCGGCGTGTTAACATACAATACACATTCGCTGTCATTGATCAACGTGTTTGCTGTTTCTTGTTTTGTTGTTTGTTTTTGTTGTTGTTTTTGCTGTTGGTGGTGGTGTTTTTGTTGTTGTAGTAGTTGTTGTTGTTGTTGTTGCAGTCGTTGTAAAGTTAATTTTTTATTTTTTCATTTATTTATTTTTTACTTTTTCATTTATTTAGTATTTTAATTCATTTGTTATTTATGTGTCGTTGATAAACTTGTTGGTTTGTAATTCGATCTAAAAAAAAAAAAATCAAAATAGACATATTATATTACAACGCGGAGCCCTTGTCACAACGCTAGCACCAACAATGACGTCAACACCCTCCACCAGCCACCAACGCCTCAATGCAGTGGGGAATATAAATCGTAGATAAATCTACTGGTGTATAATCACCATGGTAGTCCCATTATCACAAACCAAGCGTAGATAATACCAAAGGTCAAGGCGATGTTTTGGAAACCCCATGGAAGTCTGGAGGCAGACGTCCCAGGACTACTGGGGAAACCGAGGCCAATTAACTTGTCCGTGCTTTTTTTCACATGAACCCATTGCGCATGCGCCTCGCGGGACTTCTGGTGGTACGTCGACTCTGACCGGATTGACTAATCGAGTTAAGTTTCTCCTCAGACGTCCGGTATCCAGGAACTGTTAGATGACCTTTTGGGCTATCAACGCGATGGCCAGCTGAAAGGTGTTGTAATGACGCTTGTCCATGTCAGAGAAAACTGGAGCCAGCCAGTAAGAGAAAGAGACTCTGGCAGTACTCTGTCTCACGTCCAGATAATCTGTCCCATTTTGCGCCTCTCACTCGATTCACCGCTTTCTGGTATCATTATTGTTTGGGACACATCAAAACCTTTTTTTTTTTTGGGGGGGGGGGGGAACGCACGACTAGGTAAGGTCTTTGTGTAGATACTTATGTCCTTATGAAATAGACATGTTTTCAAAAAAAAATAATTACGGCAATGTATTATAAAATTTTTAGTTAATTATGATTGTGCTAGCCTACTCGAAGCGGTTAAGAGCCATTTTTAATAAAGCACCATTTACACAAATTACAGACATTAAAATGACTGAATTTAAAGAAGTTTTTTTTTCATATGAATTAGAGTTGGGGCTACCTTAGACTTAGAAATCAACTTACGTTAGGGATCACACTAACTGCTGTTTGAAAGCAACCGAACAATGAGACTTTAAAAATATGAATTTCCCTAAAATTGTTCTTGGTAGCATATATTCCTAGGCAATCCTGGCACCTCATCTGGATATCGCTCAAAATTACGGGACGATGTTGAGTTCGTGGGGAAAGTCTCTTAAAGCACATTATACATTCAGATTATTTAACGTCCAACTTATGTAAATAACTGCAATGATACTGAAGATCTTCACCAAAAACATAAATGTACAGCACTACTATTATGAAACACTATATAAAATTATTTTAGGCGCGTTGACAAGAATGCTCAACTGTATTTGTCAGACTTTCGAAAACTCGACTTAAAGAAATAAAAAATTCCAACTTCGGACTCTTAGGTAAGCGTAAAATGATAGGATTACAACCAGTCGCCGTAGCATTGGCTTTAATTTGACCGCTTATTTGAGACACTAGTCTGGAGCCTAGCTGGCTGGTTGAAATCTTAAATGCAGAACAAAATCCAAAACAATGGTGGCTTGTAATGATGAGCGGGGTGGGCAAGAGACACTGCAGTATTTTTTTTATGTCAGTTTTGAACGTTGATCTTTAGTAACTTTCTGTAACAACGTGGATAACATCAAATTTGAACTATTACGTTTGATGGTTGTAATCACCTCATTTCATCCAGATTTTCGTGTTGTTGAGGCCAAGGACACTTAATGGCTATAATCGTGCTAAAAGGAGTTTAATCGTGCTCATGTCAATACAGGGGAAAATATTTACCACACTTATATCATTGCTGACGCCATTATTTTTATGTTGTTCTCGTTGCTATCGTGCTCTATCATTGCTGCCATTGTTATCAGTGTTAAGAACTTTGCTAATTTCTTTGCTGTTATTACTATTATTATCGTTATCAGAATTTTCTTGAGTTCTTGTTGTTTATATTCTTATGAAAAGCGTCCATAAAAATGTGGAGAAAATCAATACATGGGCAAATCGCAGTCAAAGGATTTAATCGTACTCATGGCAATACATTGAGTTAATCGTACCCATGGCAGTACATTGAGTTAATCGTACTCATGGCAATACATTGAGTTAATCGTACTCATGGCAATACATTGCGTTAATCGTACTCATGGCAATACATTGAGTTAATCGTACTCATGGCAATACATTGAGTTAATCGTACTCATGGCAATACATTGAGTTTAGGTACTCAAAGACTTGATACATTTGTCCACTTAAGTAGATCAGGCACACCACGAACCCAACATCATCAACAAGAACGACAACAACAACAGCAGCAACAACAACAATGACAATAAAAACAACAAAAACAACAAAAACAACAATAACAACAAAAACAACAATAGTAACAAAAACGGATAACCACACGAACTGCAAACGAAGTCCAACTCCCATGCTAATGACAACAGCAATGATTTTTTTCTGGGCGGTGTCCAGAGAGGAGATAAGGCAGTGGCAGCCGCTTTGGGATGTGTCCGATTGACCTCTGGCTATGTCCAGTCACGGCCTTCCTGTCATGCTAGGGGTGGCACAGGCTTCTCGGGGTATCGTCCCAGGAAATCGATTAATCATACGCCCGAGATTAGACCCGCGCAAAGGCCTGCAGTGTGGTGGCCGAATGGATCACGGGAGAGAATACTGTTCCCACAAGGGGGCGTTTGAGAGGTAGGGGTGTCCTGATGAAGATTGTGTGGCACAGTTGCTATATGGTGGAGCGTTGGATCCGAGGCAATGGAATCATGGGTTCGATTCCCACCAGCAACCATTTTGGGCTTTTTCTTAAGCAAGAAAATTTACTCCCAATTCTTAACTCTATTCAGATGTTCATGAATGGGTACCCGGCAATAGGCTAGCATTGTTGCGCTAAATGGGCCGCACTTTACTGTATGCTCGCCAGGGTGGAAAATGTATTGTAAAGCGTTTCGAGTTGTTTTTTTAACAAAGTTTATCACGACGGGAAACGCTCTATAATGCAAACATTTTTATTGACGGCAAGAATACGGCAGTCTAACTCTAATTCTTTTTCTTTTTTTTTTAATATATATTTTTTTAATTTCTTTTTTAAAAATATAACATTACATAGAGAAAATATACATACATTCAAAAAATTAAACAATCGCTTCACATACTATGTAATTGTTAAGTCTAACTCTAATTCTTGTATTAGTTTGTGTGTGTGTGTGTGTGTGTGTGTGTGTGTGTGTGTGTCATGAGGGAAAACGATTTTGTTTGATTTGCTTTGTTTTGTTTCGGATTTGATATAATCGATTTAGTTTATTTGGATTTGGTTACGATGGGATTTGTTGGATTTGGCCTGTATGGATTTGGTTTGGATTGGTTTTATTTGGTTGTGTACATGAATTTATTTGGTTGTGTACATGATTTTATTTGGTTGTGTACATGATTTTATTTGGTTGTGTACATGAATTTATTTGGTTGTGTACATAATTTTATTTGGTTGTGTACATGATTTTATATGGTTGTGTACATGATTTTATATGGTTGTGTACATGATTTTATTTGGTTGTGTACATGATTTTTTTTTTGTTGTGCACTGACTTTGATTTGGTATGGTTTGTTTGACAGTGGAGATTTTGTTTTGTTTGGATTGAATTGGATGGATATAGCTTTTGTTGCGTTGGGTTTGGATTTGATTGACTTTGTCTGTATTGGTTTGATTTGGTGTGGTTTACTAATTGTACTTGATATTGACTGCCCACGGAGTTGGAGGGACTGGCCACAGACAGAATGCTGTTCCGAGATGTTCCGAGGTCACGCCCGGCAACTGAATGAGCCATTGGTGATAGACTTTGGTTTTTGTTTGAATTGGCTTTTAGGTTTGTTTTCGATTTGCTTTGACCATTCCAAATGTCAAACTCAAGTATGTAGCCATGAATACACGAGTGATGATAGGACTGGAGCCTTATTCTCTTGCTGTAATGACCCTCGAGGTATTCCCCGCCCAGTGGCACTTAATTCAGTCATCACCCATGGCTCTTTGGTTACAGTTGCGTTCAATTTGTATGGCGCCCAGCGCTGCTTGTCAAGCCGTCAGCTCAGGAGGAGACTGGTGGCTCTTTGGGAGTCCATTAATGATTGAGACTGCCCGTTAGTCTTCTTGCAATTCGGTATGATCTTAGCTGTGACGCAGAATTCAAGCCACATTGGTAGAGAAGTGTTTTCATTTGGTACTGCGTACAAGGGGTACTTTCTAGGTGTTTCCGGGCATTACTGTTTGAATTGGGATTTTGACTTGCCATCTGTCGAGTGGCGACCGATCATCAACAAGATGCTATGACCCCCGCTCTCCAAAACTAAAACTAAGAAAAAAAACATAACAAAAAACCCAAAAGATCTAAACAAACAAAAAAGCAAAAATAAAGAAAAATAATCAAACAAAACAACAACAACAACAAAAACAACAACAACAACAACAACAACAACAACAACAACAACAACAACAACAATACAAGAACAACGAGCCAAATTTGGAAAAAAACAAAACAAAAAACACTTGCCCTGCACATTTTGACCGTTCAAATAGCACTATTCCCTACTGATGAACCCAAGCCAAGAGTTTTGACTTAACTAGATTGACAGTGACGACCATTCAACACGTTGCTGCTCTTTTTGAGAATCACCGTGCAAAAGGCAATGAGAACCTGCTCGGTCTTCATCGCCTGCTCTCTCCGTCGTGTACATTATCTATCTTTCCTCATACTGACATGCAAAGTTGCAACACATTTCTTCGCTGGTCTACCCTATGCACATTTCTTCGCTGGTCTACCCTATGCACATTTCTTCGCTGGTCTACCCTATGCACATTTCTTCGCTGGACTACCCTATGCACATTTCTTCGCTGGTCTACCCTATGGTTGCATGACGGTATTCATTTGGCTCCGGTGTCCATCTCCCTTCCTACAACCCCCAACTGTTTCCGATTCTTCAAGGCTTTTGTGCTCCTGAGCATCATAAAATAATACAGTCTTCCGTTGCCTTTTAGTTGTCCAATTCCTTTTATGCTGCCGTCGATTCTTCCGAGAAGTAACTGTATCGATTCCCATTTCCTCACAAACCCATTTATACTTGCAATCATAAACTTTTATTTTCCATTCCCTTTCTTCGCAGATCTTTGAACTTGCCATCTCTTATTGTTAGAAATCGTTACGTAATACCACTAAATCATAGTCTGCTTGGAACTCGGAAAGACGTCACATCAAAAAGGTTACTTCCGTTCTCTATACAAACGACGCGCCAAACAATGCCAGGCGTAAGCCAAGAGAAACCATCCGACTGTGCAAGTGA
The DNA here is from genome assembly GCA_039654505.1 of Plocamopherus imperialis. Taxonomy (NCBI): domain Eukaryota; kingdom Metazoa; phylum Mollusca; class Gastropoda; order Nudibranchia; family Polyceridae; genus Plocamopherus; species Plocamopherus imperialis. The sequence goes on along the minus strand of JBCHJU010064718.1, from coordinate 1,502 downwards.
ACACGTGTAGATCTGCAGGCCTTTAAGACGTGACCAGTGAAAGTGAACGCATCCTACCCACAAGGTCCTCGATTGCTCATTGCACAGCGACAGTCTCTTCGGGGAATTCCACTTAGCGGCATGGGAATGGCTTTGGTGTGATGTATTAGGTTACTCGTATCGTTATTGCTCTGGCCCTCTTCCCATCATCCCAGTTATGTCTCCTCCTTTACTAACTGTCGGCCGTTTCCACTTCCCATCATCCCAGTTATGTCTCCTCCTTTACTAACTGTCGTGTTTCCTCTTCCCATCATCCCAATGATGTCTCCTCCTTTACTAACTGCCGTCACTTGAAGCTTGAGTTGCAGTCTTGAAACGTTGCAAACTAGTTGTAGTCTACTAGCGTCGGAGTTCTAGTTGAGCTGTGTCGGAGTTGTAGTCTAGTAGCGTTAGGCTTGCAGTCTTCAAGTATCGGAGTTGCAGACTAGTTGTAGTCTAGTAGCGTCGGAGTTCTAGTTTAGTTGCGTGGGAGTTGCATTCTAGTAGCGTCGGAGTTGCAGTCTAGCATGGTCGGAGTTGCAGTCTACTATGGTCGGTGTTGCAGTCTACTAAAGTCGATGTTGCAGACTAGTTGCAGTCTAGTAGCGTCAGAGTTGCAGACTAGTTGCAGTCTTGTAGTGTGAGAGTTGATGACTATTTGCAGTCTGGTAGCGTTAGAGTTGCAGTCTGGTTGCGTGGGAGTTGCAGTATTGTAGCGTAGGAGTTGCAGTCTTGAAGCATCGGAGTTGAAGTCTAGCTTGATCGAAGTTGGAGTCTCGTAGCGTAGAAGTTTCAGTATCGTAGCATCGAAGTTCAAGTATCGTAGCGTTGGAGTTCCAGTCTCGTAGCGTCGAAGTTGCAGACTAGTTGAAGTCTAGTAGCGTCGGAGTTCCAGTTTAGTTGCGTCGGAGTTACAGTCTAGTAGCGTCGGAGTCAAAGTCTGGTAGCGTCGGAGTTGCAGTCTAGTAGCGTCTGAGTTGCAGTCTTGCAGCACCGGAGTTGCAGTCTAGTAGTATCGGAGTGTGCAATATTGTAGTGAAGTTTGCAATCTTGTAGTGTTTAAGTTGCAGTCTACTCCTCATCGTGACTATGACAGGCTTACTGCCAAGATGTAACATTTTTAGATTCGAACCCCCTTTCTAGCCGTCCCTGGCTGACTGGCCAGTCTCATATTAGAATCGAATTTCCGTTGATTTTTACAAGTGTGACCGTAAGTTCTTGCAGAAAGCTCTTAGTGCACAAGCACACAGACTAACGAGCATTTTGTAGTCTGCTCTTCTATTCGAAATGCCAAATTAAGTACTTTCGTGTGTCTTGTTAAAGAACCCAAATGTTCTCGATCGTATGCAAGGGACCTTAAATGGTCAAAGCCGTTTATGAGTTTAATTGTCAGTCCATGGTCCAATTGAAAGAGAGAAAGAGAGAGAGAGAGAGAGAGAGAGAGAGAGAGAGAGAGAGAGAGAGAGAGAGAGAGAGAGAGAGAG
>JBCHJU010064607.1:0-10000 GCA_039654505.1 Plocamopherus imperialis | reverse complement strand
ATATCATATCGTATTAAAAGTATAATTTAAAAACCGTGAAATAGAATACTTCTGCCTCAAGTTAAGGAAAGTATAAATTAGGCAAGAATCATCAGTTCATCATAAACGCACAAGTTCAAGTTCCATATCAATAGCTTTTATTATAAGTATTTATACTTTCGGAGCATTTAGCATGAAACGACAGGTTGTTGCAGCTTTCGACCTTTCTAGGGACAAATGAATTTTGTCCAATTGAAGTTGAATTACATAATTAGTCCCTCAAATATTACATGAGAGAATTTGAATTTCATAAGGACTACATAAGCACTACGCGACCTTAATCGATTCGCAAATTTACTGTGAAAATCACACAAAATGCAAATCTTTTTAAGACTGTGTCTTTAACCTTAGGTAAACCAAAATCATTAATGCAAAGTTCAAGAAAAATAAAGTTAAAATTGGGATTTAAAGCAGGCCTTCAGCTGTCGCAAGCTATTTAGACGACATCAAGGCTCCGCTACAATTTTAAATACGTTAGTGGCGTTGTTAAATCTCATTGTAAATACGGGAGTCCCTTCACACTTATGAATTTTTACCAGCGTGTGAAGTATAATCATCATTAGACACATTAAACTTGAGCATGCCAACATAACAACAGATACATTTAACTTGAGACACACCAACACAGTTACTCTAACAAAACCCAAAAACTACATTGAAAAAAAAAATCAAATACTTTGCAGCAGTTCTGTGGAACTAGTTGCCACAACATATAAGATCCAACAGAAATTTTAAGTCTTTCATAGGTCTTATTTCAATATAGAGTGGGGGAAGATGGCATTGCAGTGCTTGATCGGTTTAAATATGCAATGTTCTTAACATGTTCAAAATATTATTATTCTTTCCTTTATACTGTCTACACTTAAACAAGTATGATATTCTCTTGAACTATAACATAATACTTTATTTTATGTCCGTGAAAAGCCCCGTGGGGCTAAAGCAATTTTTGTTTTAAATGCTTGATATGTGTTATGTAAAGAATCAACCGACATTAAATAAAGTTTGAATTTGAATTTGAATTCCTGATGATAGGATACACTCATTCGTGTTGAACCTAATCGGAAAATAATCGCTCACAGGCATTGATTAAGCATCATCCTATTAATAATGCAAAAGGCACTGTCAAGCATAATTGAATATACAGTAGTTACCGCCTAATTGGACGGTCGTCCGGAAGCAGCAAAAGCGTCCAATTAGGCGAAACGTCCACCTAGCCAAAATCATCGGACGAGATGGCCGATCATCCGAGGCTGGGCAATGATCCCGTCATCAATTGGGTGCTGGGCGTTATATTCCATAAAATAGGCAGTTAGCTGCCCATATCAAGTTGATCAAACAAAGCACTGGGACTATGGCAGACGGCCACGGAAAACGAAACAGAGAATCATTGTGTGCTGACGCATCAGAGGGATGGCCGTATTATTATCTAGTCTTGGTCCAACATACAACGTGTCAAGCGTGAGACCGATGGGTCGAAGGGGTGGTCACTAAAACGCTAGGATGAGATAGATAAGCCAACAACCACGTCATGGCCTAGACATTGCGTTGCAGGCTTGAGAGCCCTCATAACCTGTAGCAATAATGACTCCTTAGCTCTATGCACACATGGACCATTACCCGCCAATAAATCCTTGCTAGACCCCTCCCCCACCCTACGCTTAGCAACCTGGAGCACAACAGCACTTTGATACGCAAAGTTGGATTCTTTATGGCCCTTAAATAATTTTCAAAGTTGATGGTCAAGCCATTTTTAAACAGATTTCCCGAATCTAAACGTTCAATTAGGCGACATTTCTGTTTTAGACCGTCCAATTAGAGAGGTGATTTTGCTAATGAAAAGAAAAACCGCTTTAACTGAAAAAAGTCCGCGAAGGCGAAACTTCCAGTTAGCCGGAGTCCAATACTGATTCTTATTTTTTACCATAGCTCGTTTTGACTTTTTAAGCTGTTGCTTCTAACGTCTAGAAATCGTTGACGACAAATCCTCCTGCTACTCCTAGTGTCGAGAAATATTGCCTAAAACTATGTCACAATGTCGTATGAACCAATGGTAAAGGTATGCTTCATAAATTCATCAGGACTCCTAACTTTATGACATTTTCTCTGAATATTTAGCATTGTCAAATCCCTTTCAAGTAAAAGATAAATTAATTATTATCATTATCTAGCATAATAGGAGCCATGTAAATATAAAAATTATAATATTATATATATATTATATACATGTATATATTATGAATACCGAAGGCTTTTTGATGAGGATCAAGTTTTGGATGACTGATAATAAATTAAAACTTGACGATGTAAACACAGAAATCATTTGTATTTAGAAAACAAAATGCAAAAATAATTATCAAAATGATCAATATCAACGGCTTTATTAGTTGAAATTCAATGTTCGTAATTTAGGATTTTATTTTGAAGAATTCTTCTCTATGCAACATTATGTTTATTATTTATGCCTATCCATCTTTTCCCACGTTATGGCCATTAGGAGAGGAGGACTGATAGTCAGTCAATTAGCTTGCCGCAATTCCCTTCTTTCTTCTTTCCGGCTTCCTACCATCGATAGACTTCAAAAGTCTAAAAGCACAGCGGCAAGATCAATCACCAAAAGAAGAAAAATTGAACACGTCCGGTCTATTTTAAATTAGCTTCATTGGGTGCCTGTGGAGTGTCTTGAAAAGAACTGACTTTCAAAATTGTCTGTTTTGTTCACAAATGTATTAACAACTCGGCGCCTGGTATCTGCAGGATCTCACTGAAATTTATGTTCCATCTAGACTTTTAAGATCTGCAGATAAATTATGGATCACACCTAAGAATGTCGAATCAAAATTCTCAAGTAGAGCCTTTTGTAATTCTGCTCCAGTGATCTTGCATTCTCTTCCAAAAGTAACCAGAAAAGTGCTGATTTAGAATCTTTTACACCAATTTTAAAACGGAATATTTCTTTGACCTCACTTTTTGATTATACATTAGCTATTGCATCGTTTTATAGTCATCGTTGTTCATAAAATGCATAGATAATAATGTAAAGCGTCATTGAGTATTTCTTAATGAAATGACGATATTAAAGTGCCCAATTATAATAATATTATTACTATTATATATACAGGTACCACGATACAAAATACAGGTACAGGTACATACTTGTTATGTCTGAAGCTTATTATGGGCGCATAGCCAGATCGACAATGCAATAGAGTAATTGCAATGCACCACATATACATGGTGTCTTTTTGTTTCCTTGTATATTTAGTCTTTTTATTTACTTAAACCTATAAAAAGAAATATAGGGGACCGAGGCCTGGTTTGAATTTTAGGGAATATTTTTGATATCCTGCTCAATAGCAAAACTGTCTCCGTGTCACTTGAGAGCATGGTGAAAGGAAATTGAATAAACATATTTAATTATGTTTCGAAGTATGCCTATGTAAATCAAGACTGATGGATTATTACGTCTTAATGAATTGCAAAGAAAAGTGACATTTTCAATTCCCTTTCACTTTTGGAGTGATCGCTAGAAAGTTTTTGCTGTTGAACGGTATATGAAAACAGGATCCTTCATTCAAACCAAACCTTGGTTCCCTAGATTTCTAAACAGCAAAATAAATTTGGAATCACGAAAGAACATTGAAGAACAAATAATAAACACAAAACTAACAGGTGCCAAACATTGACACAGCTTTCTGCGGGTGTGGAGAATTTACAAGGGCACCTACGATAATCTTTTAAAGGACGCAATGGACATATCGTGGACATAATGTTTTTAATTACACAAGGTAATAGCTTGTAAAGGTGACTTACGATGTTTGATCAATATGAATTTGTGTTCGAATCAATTTGTTGAGAAGGAAAAAAGATAGTCAAACAATTGTGTTTATTTGTTATGCGTTCTTTTGAATTTCTTTTTTTTAAACACCGACTTTCTAAAATCGCCTGAATCGTTGATGAAATTATTCATCAATTTTGCTTAAGAACATGTAAAATTTCATTGAGATCAATCAGGACTTACGGAAGTTATAGACAGATAAAAGGGTACCACTTTATTATCAGTTTAAACATCCTGCTACATACTACTCTTTATGACAAAAGATGCATGAATTCCCTCGAGACGATGAAAATAATATCAGAGTACACATCTTCCGTATGAAGATAGACCAGTCTCTAAATTTACAATCTCTTAAATACCGCAGAGAGCGTGGTGATCCTATTCAATTGTATAAGATAGTACATGGTATTGATGATATCAATTTTTTTTTCTCAAATGTTAATAGCAGAGGAGATAAATATAAAATATACCATGAAAGGTGTAGGACAAAAATTAGGCAAAACTCCTTCCTTTTCAAAACGGTGAAAACGTGGAAAGACCTGAATTTGAGACCAAGGATGCTAATTCCTTGATCATTTTCAAAAATGTCATTCATAAGGAACTTAGCCATTTGACGTTTGCCTTTGATGAATAAGACATCTATGAAAGGTGACTGTAAGTTTTAAAATGTGTTTGATTCTATAATTCTTTTCGATATATTGTCTATGTATACTAAATGTAGTGTATGATTCAGATTTGACTGATTGATGCGTCTTTCTCAATGAAAAGGACTGCCTTAAGTATGTATCTGCTCCATAGAGATACTCCATATAATGCATTTATTATATGGGGTATCTCTATGATCTGCTCATTTTATTAATCTCGTTAGCATTGTGAAAAATCTTAGATTCTGGCACTTACAGGACAATATAGTCCTTTTAGCCCACGTATATGATATAATATGATACACAACATGTACCGTTAAGTTGGATTTATTAAATATAAAATAGAGCAGAAAGAAAAGAAAACGATATTCACAGCTCGACAAAGCAGACGTTTTACACACACACACACACACACACATACACACACACACACACACACACTCCAAATAACAAATAAATGACACATTCGTCATTGAGGAGCGTCATGGCAAATTTGGGAGAGCGGACAAAAATCCAGGTGTTTATTTCACAGTAGGTTAAAACGAATGATCACGCCTGGATGAACACACTAGGTCAGCCTCCTGACTAGGCATTGGTATTGGGCCACATGAACTGAACGATAGTAAAACCAGTACTGTTGACAGAATAAAGATTTGGAAACTTGGGAATACATTCATGTTGTAGTCCACACCAGCAGACTTTTTGTCAGTCATCCGACATTCCAAATTCACCTGCCTACAAAGTGGTTATTTTAATATGAACCCTTCAGATAAGGTTGGTATCATCAAAATTTTCAGAAGTTTTCGTTGCCGTCTTCAGTTCCATGTTTCTGTTTTCTTATTTGATTTGGTCATTATTTCTTTTTATAGATTTTTTTAAATTGAAAGATAAATGCCTCGCACATTAGCCATTTATCATCATAATCATCATCATCATCATCATAATCATCATCATCATCATCATCATCATCATCATCATCATCATCATCATCATCATCATCATCATCATCATTATCTATTACATAGTAATAGTATGATTTACTATTATCAATATTTTTTGTTATTGCAGCATCTATATATACTGAGCGTCATATTAAATTGGCCAGTGATAAAAGGCCAATAACGTTATTTCTGTTGGTGATATTGACTTAGTTCAAATACCACTGGAAGGCTAAGAAAATTTCGGGTATGATGAACACAAACGTTAACAAGATACATACATATTTACCAATAAGAAGCGTCGTTGAAAAAAACGAAAACATCCACTGAACGCAAAAGGTTGCGTCAATGCACACAGCTGTACGCATAACTTTTGTTGTTGTTGTCATTGTTGTTCTTGTTGTTGAGGGGGGGGGGGTTGTTGTTCAAATTCAATGCTTAAGAAGGACAAATGGCACAATGGGTACATTGATACCGTTACGTAAACCTAACAAGTTGATTGGTGATTGCGCAGAATAGTGTGACCCTTACACATTGCCAATAACAAGATCAATCGGAATTGAGAATCGTCCCACTGCTGTCTCCCTGCATTCACCCAAACAAGAACGCATGTTATAATGTGTCAGTGCTGTAATTCTGTTTTGGAGGATAGCCATATATTCTTGCTTCACAACAGTTTGAAGTTCCAAAACCGTTTGGGTGTCATTCCGTTTGCCAACTCGTCGAACTAACTCATCCCAAAGGTCCTCGGTAGTGGACATATCCAGAGAGACAGCAGGCCAATTTCCTCGCTTCAAAGCGTTGTCTTGACAGAATATCTAAATTCACTCTTGCGACATGGGGTTTTGGTTATCATGTTGGAAGAATTAAAGTTCTTTGTTTTCCAAGGATTAATTCATGGTATACTTGTGCTGTTATGGAGCTCTCAAAGGTGACAAGCTCTGTACGGTGATGAGTGCTTATACCGGCCCAAGCCATAACGGAACCTTGGCCATAGATCCGGAGCTCTTTTCAAACATAATTTAGCAATGTAACGGTCGCCCTCTCGCGCCATATCCTTTGCTGCACATCAGCAAACTAAAGCTTAAACTGGCTTCCGACAGAAAAAAAATGACTGCCTCATTCGGTCTGGAACCACCGTTCATGAGCAACAGCCTATTCAAGCCTTGCAGGCACATGGTGTTCTCTGAGCAGAATTCTGACATATGCACATCGACATTTGAGTCCTCCCTCTTTGAGTCTCCCACTTACGGGTGTTGATGAAATCCGAAATTGATTTGTAGTGTCTCTGGACGACGCATAAGGGTGGTCTTCATAGTGTTTGATCAGCCTCCCATCATCATCACCAGAAGTCCTTTTCCACCCACGATTTTCATTCATTTTGAGTTGTCAAATTTTTTGCGCTTTTTTGTACCTTTGATAAATGAATGAAAATGTTTATCAATCATCCTGATTTTGAGTCATGTTGTGTAGAATTTTATTGGCTTTCAAGACAGCCTGCTTTTCGGAAGTGCGGTGTGTTATTTTGACGCAATGGACGGGTAAACGCTGGCCAGTTTAATATGACGCTCAGTATGGTTAGCATTATCCATTATTACGAGATCGTCATTGATATTATTAGTACATAGTAATTATCATTTTTTATTATCCTTTTATCCTTTTGAATAATGCTTTGGCGGGCTTTTAGAATGTAGATCTACCTGTACTGGTGTTCATTATCTCTTAGTATTGCCATTACCGTTAGCGTACTATTTGAAAGTTAGACGACTGCACGGCAAAAGGAAAGGATCTACTCGGACCAGCTGTTGATGGATAGACCATAATGAGGTAGCCTACATCCATTCTAGGGTAGTTGAGGCCGATAGGGATGGCGTCAGATTGGCCTCAAACAACATGAAATTCAATTTAGATTACTTAAAAACAAAACGTATCATGTAAAGCAACACCAGACATCGAAATGGAAATGTCAGATTCGAATTAAATGGTGATAACTAGGAAATTAAATCATTATTCTTTAATTTATTTTTAATTTTTAGATTTCCCTAAAATCGTTTTATCGCCAATGTAGCATTTTTGTCAATTTATTTCTTTACTGATATTTTAGATACTTCTGGCTGCTGTTGATTTTTCAAAGGAAAAGCCATTTCAACGCATCAATAGGAAAAACGTAGGACCGACACGTGGTTACGGGAGAAGTTGATACATGATACAGAGGCATTAAAATCCCCCCCCCCCTAGTGATCTTAAAATAACAACAGGTCGATGCATTCAGCACGTCGCCGGTTTGTCGATGGAGCTGGCATGGAACTTAGATCTATGTGTAAAGTTCTGGCATTTAAACTAGATTGTTTGTGCAGGTGACCTCAACATTACGGCAACACCTTAGAATTAGAATTGAACCGGGGAAAAATGCAAGGACCACACACCTTTACAGAAAATAACCTCATGAGCATAATAATAAAAAAACAACAAAAAGAAACTGAAAATTGCTTAGTGTCCTAATCGAGAACTTGGTATGAAGAACCACAACCACAAGAACGACAACACATGTATAAATAGCAACAAAAGAAAGTTTAGTGGAAGTCCCTTTAAAGGAAAAAAGGAAAATACACACACACAGACACAAACACGAAACAAAACAAAGTAAAAGCTCAACAACCCCAAAACCTCACTACAACAACAGTAACAAAAATATCAGCAAAACAAAGACAGAACAAAAGAGAACGCTAGAGAAAACAACAAAACCCCATGGAAAAACAAAACAAAACAAAAAAACATCAAAAACACAAAAGGAAAAAACGAAGAAAGAAACTGCTTATGAAAAGACAAACAACTCCTCCCCCTTCCACAAACAAAAGCAACAGCAATAACCAAACAACAAAGGCAAACAAAAACACAAACCAAAAAAACAAAAACAAAACAAAAGCGAATAGAACAAAACAAAACAAAAACAAACAAACAAATAACAACAAAGAACAAACAAACCCAATAAAAACAGCAACAAAAAAAAAAACCAAGAAACGAAATAATAAGAAAACAAAAAAGAAAAAGAAAAGAAAAAAAGAAAGAAAATGAATGACAACAAACACATTAGATTTTGAAGTTTAATCTTTTCCTCTGACAAGCAACGAAAGGAAAACAATAAATCAAAGACTATAAATTGCAGGCAATCTAAAATAAATGAATTACAATCTAAAGTGAATTTTGAAACATCCCAGGTAGCTTTAATCGACCTCTCATCATCCTGCTGGGAACGAAAAAATACTTCTGGTTGGCTAACAAGAACTCTCTTTAACTATAGATTTCCTTTTCATTAGATTATAGATATCTCGGATATCCTTTTTACCCCAGCAGGTTTGTAATAATGTTTTTTGTCATCTTTATCGTTACAAGTTTTTTGACAAAGTGTTTTCATCCGAAAATTGCATGTTACGTTCAGTCCTTAAAGTGAAGATTTTAACCATCTCAATTTTGGTGCCATTTTCTCGTATACGAGTATAATAAATAATTTGCTTGTTTGTTTTTGGTTTTGGGGTGGTTTTTTTGTGTTGTTCTTAGAATGATGTAAGCGTTTTGTTTAAAGTTAGGGTATAATATGAAGTGAAAAAGTTGATTCTTAATTTGCAGGCACACATAAGCTAAGCCTATGCACTTACATGCGAGTCATGGAATCAGTTTGTTCGGGGTCTTGCTTGGAGAGGCATGGAGTCACTTCTCACCGGAAAATTCCATTCCTAAGGCGGCATGAATCCTATTCCTGTGTTCTATGTGATCAGTACTATTTCGTTTCTGTGGTTCTCCACAATACTTATAATGCATTGGATTTTCTTCTTTCCTTTCGTTCCTTTACCAATATCCACCGCTAAGGCAGCTAAAAAGTTAATTCACTATCTAAAACACACTTATCTTATTTTTTTCATTTTATGTTATTTATATAATATATCGTCTTTATCGGAGACACAGAAGAAAATGAGTGAGGGAGACGCTTTTTACCAACTGCTCTGAGCCAATTTACATAAGTCTGGATCAATAAAAAAAACTGAAGGCGAACCCCCCCCCCCTCCCACCGAAACCAATGAATCCACTGAAAAGTCCATTTGGCTGTACTGCTTTGTTGCATGGGCCCTTTCACAATGGGAAAAGGAAAAGATTCATGGATTGTGCTGAAAACAGATGAGAAAGAAAATCGACGTCAAAGCGGTACACGTAAAAAAAACTCACTAGATTAGCTCGATGGCGCCTATTTGGATATATTTTAAGACCACACACACCATAGCGGTACGATTCTATTTCACTCAAATGAACAAGAAATTCAGAGGAAGACCAATAACAATAATACATAATATAGTGCTCAAATGTGATCTGTCTCGTTTTCAAAATCCAATGAAACTACCATCAATGATGACCGTGAACACGTAAACAACTTTGGACAAGTTCGAAAGAAGTGTCAGGCGTTGTCATCGAATATATATATATATATATATATATATATATATATACAGACAGATAGATAGATAGACAGAGGTATAAATAGATGTAGAGAT
>JBCHJU010064496.1:0-11269 GCA_039654505.1 Plocamopherus imperialis | reverse complement strand
GGAGGGGTGTTGGGACTGAGGGCCTCTTTCCATGATACATAGTATGCATCCGTACGAAAGATGTCCAAATACACGGGCAAAATCCGGGTAAACCACTTCCATGAGGCACGAAAATCAAAATCATACTCAAGAGACTGACAATGGCAAGGCTCTCAAACCCTGCCTGTTGTCATTTTTCTCCATATCGCTTATCTATTGGGAAAGACTGCTAACGCCATAGGGCCTAGATCTAGAATTTACATGTTTTCTCACTCGGCTCGGGAGTGTAACCAAGGACCGTTTTTGCAGTGGAGGGCAGCAGGGTGCGTATCATTGTTATGTAATTAGAGTGATATTTGACCATCGTATTATATCATTTCGTTTGATTATACAATGCGTAGCCAACAAAATGCAATCAAAGTTTCTAAGATCAAATCTTTCCGTTCACCAATGGAACTAAGGGTAAGAAATGATGTGAAATGAATTTCTTGAGTAGCGAATAACTTTGATTCAAGTCCTTTACCTTCTTTATTTTTAACATTGGCAGCTTTCAGTATGGATTTTTTTTTTTTGCCGATAATATATCGGAATTAATACGTTCTTTCTCATCACGCACGATATAAATCTACATGTACGGGCAAATTGTAGATGATTAGGCTCATTGTTAACAAAGAGTTAAAGTGTGCTCATGCCAATACTAAATGTATTAATTATGGTATTGTCAATTGCCACACCCTTTTGCTGTGGACGAAAGTGTCAGAATCAGTGGAAAAGTGGAAAAAGCGGATTGAGTTATGGGTTTTGGGAATTTAGAGTAAGAGGGTTTTAGGATTTCAAGTTACGGGGTTTGGAGAGTTAAAGTTAGGGGATTTGGGGAGTTGAAGTTAGGGGATTTAGGGATTTACGGTCTTAGGGTCAGGGATAGGGTTGGAGATATTTGAGAATTTGGAGTAAAAGGGTTTGGGGATTTAAAGTTACGGGGTTTGGAGGGTTAAAGTTAAGGAATTTGGGGAGCTGGAATTAGGGGGTTTAGGGATTTACGGTCTTAGGGTCAGGGATAGGGTTATAGAAAGGGATCGGGTTTTAGGGCTATGGATGGAGTTAGGGGTTTTTGGAATTTAGAATTAATTCAAAAGCTCATTTGAGTGTTTTTAAACCCTTATTTATTGCAGCATGCAGCCGTGAAGAAAGTAACAATCTAGATATAGATCTGATCTACAACGGATGTGTAAATTGACGGATCGTCACTTGCCACAGCAAACGGGTGTGGCAATTGACGCTACCGTTAATTATTATGCCCGGGATGTTGTTAGAGAATGAGTTGATGAAAGACTTGATTTGGAAGATTCAGTCAGGCAACTATTCCATGATGATCTTTACGTCGTCTTCCCAGGTGTATCGAGTTGGGGCTATGAGTGTGCCGGAAAACGCCAGCCTGGTGTCTACACTGACGTGACCAAGTTTTTGAAATGGATTAAGGATAACATGAGCAGCCATCGCTGAGTTGACTCACGTCTTGGATGGGAAGTCTGGCTTATTTCTTGATGAGCTTGGCCCCACCAGGGTTTTATTGCCAATGTCAAACACACACACACACACACACACACACACACACACACACACACACACAAGAGATCATCCCCTGTTTCTATACCAACGCTTGATGCTTCTCGTTCACAGTTAGTAGTTGTAGCTAGGCAAGGTCTCTACATTCAAAGTACGGCAGATAGACAGACGTTCTTAATCTTAATCTCTGCATCCTCTTTTTCGACGCGCTCTCTTATTTTCTTCGTTTTCGTTCCATTCGGGTTCCGTCCCTCCCCTCTTCGTCCTCGTCAACACATCCCTTTCCCACCATTTCACCGTTTCCTTCTCTAACCCTTTCATTTTCTACCTCTATCCTCTTCTTCCCATTTCTTCTCCTACTTCTGTCCTCTTCTATCCATTTCTTCTCCTATCTCTGTCTCCTTCTACCCCTTTCATCTCCTACGGTACCTCTGATTTCTCCTACCGCTTCCATCTTCTACCTTCTTCTTCCCATTTTTATCATACCTCTGTCCTCTTCTACCCCATTCTTCTCCTACCCTTTCTCCTTCTAACCCTTTCATCTCCTACCCGTTCCTCTTCTAACCCTTTCATCTCCTACCCTTTAATCGTCTACCCCTTTCTTCTTCTAACCCTTTCTCCTTTTATTTCTCCTGCTCGTTTATTAAGTTACACCTTTTCCCTTATGGCGTAGCTCGCTCTTCCTCTATTCGTTCTTCTTCTACCCCATCCACTCCCCTCTTTTGAGTACTCTTTACAAGTTATGTATTTTCTTGAAAGAAATGTATGTTTAATGTAATTTCTCCTATCTAACATTATTCATAAATTGATCTCCATCATGCCGCCATTCTTTCTCCTGTTCTCTCTTTCGTTTCTTTTATTTTTAAAAAATCTCTTTCTTTCTTATTTATTTCTTTCCTTCTTCCTTTCGGCCACTCTGCTTTCCATCTAAGGTTTTTGAGTTATTTTTACTCCTTCAGGATGTCAAAACTATACACAAGACAGGAATTCATTTTTTAATGTACGGTACGGTAAATCTTGGCCAAAGGTTTGCAGAATGACCTGGATTCACAGTCGTGTCTTTGGGTCTTCGACGAAAGTGTAGTGTTACATATTGTTCAAAATTCCCACCTGCAATTCTTCATGTTTACAGGTACATCATAATCACTTGCAATAAATGATGGTTTTAAATCACTATTTGGTTGATGTTTAAATATTCAATATAATTTAAATATACGTGCGAATGAATCATAAATGAAGCACATCGACATACAAGTCACATATGGATCCCGTCTTTCTCTTCATAGAAAAAAAAAAGTCCTTTCAAGTCTTTCGACTTATAGGGCCTGAGCTTATCCCGGTTTCTGTAGCCTGAAGCGGACAGCGAAAGATTAGATCGACCACTTTCTGAATAGGATGCTAGTCAATTGCAGAATACTGTCCCAGCCGAAGCTGTACCCATTTTCACCTGGGTCGAGTGAAGCAACAGGGGTTAATTTTCTTGCTTAAGGAAAAAAACGCATTTCCCTACGGCGGTTTGAACCCGTGACCTCTTGGTCCGGATCCCAACGCTCTGTCCGCAGAGCCACTACGCTCCCTTTTCTATTCATAGGCGTCCCAGATTTCGTCAAGCTTTCATATCAATCATCCTCGGACTAATCACCATTAAGACTAACCTTTATAAGCAAATACATAAATAAGATTTGGCAACAAGATGGGGATCAGGAAACAACAAACTACATGATTTTATCCCAACTTGCCAAAGGTGAAATTATCAAGGAAGGACAACACCATTGAGAGCCGACTTCGAATCAGCCATACATGACTAACCCTCTCTTTTCTTCTAGATTGACTAAAGAAGGAACCACCACCAACTTGTACGTTCTGTGGTCAGCATTTAACTATAAAACATAATATACTACTTGAATGCAATAACCTGAACCACTTAAGAGTGTCCTTCTACAAACAAGAAAACGTCTACAACTTATTTCGAAACATCAACATTTTTAAATAAACTGTAAATACATCAATTAAAAAACAAACGTTATACAACGTTTTATCATATTTATCACATTTTTATCATAAACAATTTTAGCAATCCTGTCATCTGATTACTCCAAATAGAAAGCCCTGAGATTGTCCTCAAACAAACATACAAAATGCCCAGACTAATCATAGATGCTTTTGACTTTAAAAAAAAAATCATGCATCTGGTGGCCACCACACAAACTTAGAACTGATAGACCTCTCTATGGTTGGACGGATCGACGATCATGTGGAATATGTGTGTTCAACTCTGCCATGGGTTCACATTGAAAAGCCCTCTTCATTTTGACCCTTATGTTAGACTTCCGGCTGAGCGTGTCCAAGGGTGCAAGCTATTAACAAAATGATGCGAAATATATAACTATGACTATGACAGCATTAACACCAATTGAGCGAATAATGCCAGGGTTATCCGCCCCAGTAGGGCGAACAATGTCAGCCTTAAATTAATGCACGCCAACATGAAAGTTCCATGTGAACCCAGTACAGATATCCATGGTTTGTATAAAGGACTCGGATGTCTGTGAGTGTTTATGTGCAATTGTCAGACTATTTTAAAAAGATCCATATGTCGCTTTCTTAAGTGCTTTGCAAAGGGTAACTTGTTTGCAGAAATGAAAACAACTCATGGAGCCACCGAACAAGTGTGTCTCGCGCTCTCAAAACTTTTTAAGTCGTTCCGGAGAGCTTCCATAATGGACAAGAAGACAGTGCATCTATTTGACACTTATTTGCCAAGTTGACAACCTAGAGATCTCTGGCTCAATGCTTGCTGTGGCCTTTTTGTAATAATACATAGACGAGATTTGCTAAGCAGTTCTTTTTGTTTAATTAAACTTTTATAGAGTATTTGTTGTGGTGTAGACATAATACTTTGCCTCCTCAATGGATAATAAGCCTTCCTTTCGTTGTTTATAGTTAGCCTATATCAATATAATACGGTAGATGTGTCTACAAAGACCGCAAAAATCGACCAGAAAAAAAAAACAACTACAAAAAACGCCCATTGAGCTAAAGACACTTTGTCTTCCTCTTATAGACATGCCCGATGACAAAATATTGTTTGACGCAAGGAGCGTTTGTATTACTGCAGTGGACATGCACAGTGGTACAATACAGTCTTTGACACAAAGAGTGTTTTTTTTTCTGGTCGGGATTTTCGTCTGTTTGGCCACGGACCCTTGTAGTCGTCAATGGCAAGCTGCAGTTGTAAGAGATTGGGCCCAGCTTTCACCAATTGCCGCTTTCTAAGTACGTAAGCCTGAGGAGGTGTGTGATATTTGAGTGCCGCTAGACGTTTTGTCGTTTTGTTTTGTATTGTATGCATCGGTTGTTTTTTCTCCATTGCCTCTTTGCATTTGGTCATTGCCTGGACAATAATTTAATGTGCAAGTGTCAGTAATAATATGCAAAGACGCGGAAGATTTCCCTGTTTGCGAATTTTAAGACAATCTTCTGGAACCTGCTTAGTTTATCGTTTGTTACATCATAGACGGGAGTCTCTGCCAAAGTATTAACCCCCCCCCCCTTTCCGCCCTTTTCATGAAAATGCGATGACACTTTGAATAAGTTAAATATTCGTTGGGTTTTGTTATCAAATGGTCACAGCTTTATTACCAAATTATGGCCCTTGCCAAATTGAACACAAGAGAACAGGTCGGCCGGTTCGTTCTACTGAGTGGAGGCTCCAACGTTTATTCACTTGTTGGTATTAAGTGCAAACCAAAGATAGAAACAAAGCAAAACATAGCAAATGCAAATGAATCAAGTCATAAATGTAGAAATATTATGTTGATACCATAAACCCATGCATCAATATCAACAGGAGAAATTGACGTTTAATGCAATGAATTCCTCGGACAACCACAATCGTCATATGGAGCGTATTACCGTCGAATGACTGCAAGGTTCACGCACTTTGATATCATGTGAGATTCCTGTCGTTAAAAAGAAATTGTACATTGCGCATATTGTGAAATATGCTTGTGCAAAGAATAAAGTTTGGAAGGAAGTGAGGAGAACATTCAAATTGGGTAGATGGGAGAATTCGTGAAGAAAGCAAGGAAGGAGGGCACACTTACACGAAGCAGCTCTCTTCATTCATGTCAAATACTTTTTTCTCTACCTGCACACCAAATGTTGTATTGGCATTGATTACATGTAATTAAATAGAGTTTATAGAATAAAGATTTGAAATGGTTTGGACCCAACGAATCTGATGTAAAGGTGGAGTTGGGGAAAATAATTTGGACCGAACGTTGTGAAAATTTGTACGCATACTAAATGTGAACTCTTCTAGATGCTTGTCAAATTTGACTTTAATTAAGAAATAGATACAAAAGTAAAAGTTATTAGCTTTAAAGTTGGGCGCATTTCTTTTTTGATACACGCATTTCAGTTAGAAAGCGGCCAAGTTATCCAACTACAGCATCTCCAGTCGCTTGGTTTTTAATGTGGCTTTTTATCCATGGCAGATACTTTGTCACATCAGTGTATATGCCTGGCCAACGAGGAGCACCACATTCATACGCCCAGCTGGTAACACCTGTTAAAAAAAAAATGAACAAGTCTCATAACTTCCATCGTCAGATGCAAAGTTTAATGGGGCACTAAAATGCGAACCCTATCAAGCATGATAATACATAAATTCCAACTTTTGCAAAACATGTATCCTTATAAGGCAGTTCGGTTGATTGCGCATCATGATCAAAGACAACGTTTTTTTCAGCGATGCAGAAAGATAACATGAACAAAACATTTCCTGTTTGTGACACGACAAGTGAGACTTTTGGGATTCAAAGATCGACCGACTCAGAGATATATTGATAATAACGTATGACTGAGAACTAGGCCTACGTGTGCAAATTGACCGTTGTACAACCTGACTCAGGCTTAAACACTCCGGTCGTACCGGGAAGGAAAAAAGTAAGTATATTATATCGATTACTGTGATGAATAATAGAAAATTAATTCTATTTGATCACAAGAGAACCTCAGGAGTTGATGGTATTAGTTTTTTTTTTTCAGATTTATGTTACAGTATGCTTTTGGATTCAACGTTCACTACAGACTGAAAATAAACTGTGATTCACACGATGAAAAAATAATAATTAGAATAAAAAGATGATAATTGGGGTGATGATGATGATGATGATGATGATGATGATGATGATGATGATGATGATGATGATGATGATGATGATGATGATGATGGTGATGATGACAGCAATACTTGCCTTTTACCACCCATGTCTCGCCTGTCTTACAAATGAGAGGAGCCCCGCTATCACCCTGAGGAAATACATTAACGTATTTAACAAAACATATCACACGAACTTTGGAAGAGGGAAGAACTTGGCGCCTGAAGAATCCTCATCCTCCTATAATAATAGCTCCCTCATATGAATACACACGCATGACATTCGCATATTTAAAAACATTCCAGATTAAATACATAATGTATCTATTTGAATAAAGCAAAAACAATATTTTAGCCAATATTATGTCAATAAATTATACCAACAAATGAAGTAGACGTATACATTGTGGCAAGACATAAGAACAGACATAGATTTGTGTACGTAGATACAGTATACATGAATGTGTAAATTCGAGCTGCTCTCCTTCCATGCACCCATCTGAATATACTTAATGATTTAATGTTCATGTACAGTAGAACTCGGAAATAATGAGTTCGACGGGTCTAACCTTAATTACATGTACTCGCTATTACCGAGTTCTCGCTTATCCCGAGCAGATTAAAATAGACACGAAAGGCTAATCGGTTGCTTGAAGTTGACAAAATGTTTGATTTTATGTTTGCATGCATGCTTGTACTTGTACATACTATGTATGGCCATGTTTGGTGTGAGCAAGTGCGATGTTGAGAAGCCGTAAAATTAATCTCAGTACGATTCTGATACCACATACGACTTATGCTTTAAGCTATAATATAAGTTTCTAGGACTGTTTTAGTTTTACCCTCCGTTGTCTAGCATCGGGAGGAAATACTCTCTATTTCCGAGTTGACCTCTTTTGTCATACTCGCTGCTTTCATGCTATTTTTTGTGGACTCAAATAAGGAGGGAAAACGTGGATTTAGATTTTACTTGCTATTTCCAAACTCTTGCTATATCCGAGTGCGTTACTTCCATGTTCTACTGTATTATGTTTCCGGTATCATGTGTATATGATTCTAGTGAACCCATAAGATTTTAGGATCGTAAAAGCGTTGGGTGAAAACTTAGAGTGTCGTGAAGACCACGGCAGTGTGTTAACAATACATACCACTCCTGCTGACTCCTATAAATTTTGATATCGGGCAAGTTGATATGAAATGTGAATAAACGTCAATCGTACCCCCTCAAAATAAATCATATTTTAATTTGGTAGACGTTTGCCAATGTCCGGTCTAGTTTTAATAGCCCCATTTATGAAAAGCTTAATCGAAGTTTTTTTTACATTCAATTCTATACGATGGATATAGATCTAATTCACCCTCTACACATCGAATAAAAGATTGGGATACCAATTATAACTTACAAAGCACGCATCCCTGCCTCCAAATTCGTATCCCGCACAGAATGTAGTATCGGGCAGGAAAACATCTCCGTACCAGTCGGCCTTTGAGCACACATTGTCTGCGATGACTGGAAGCGAAATCTGTTTCAAAACATCAGCTATTTCTGCAAAATGAGAAAACAAAGCACAGCGAATGCAATCTATTGATGTTTTTGCGGCTTTATTACCACTTTCACATTTTTAAACCACACAGTTATTTTGCTTTTAAATTGTTCAGGACAATAACGTCTAACTCGATAACAAATGTAGTTTAGAATCATTTTCTTGTTGTTGTTTTGGTTTAGTTGTTTGGTTTGGGGCCTGTTTGTTCGCTGGATTTTTGTTTTTGTTTTGCTGTTACTGTTTTCGGTGTGTAGATTTTTGTTGGCTTGTTTTAATCGTATTTCTAGGTTATTTGCTCATTGTCGTGACTTTTTAACGTGGCCACGCTCTCCTATTTTCCCTTTGAGGTGTTTAACATCTGTAGCTGAGATATAAAAAATCTTGATATTTGACACAACCTTAAACGTGTACAGTTGAGAGGAGCAACGACGGGGAGCTATTGGAAACCAGGTCATGGGACCATCTTTTATCAATTCGTCCATCTGGGAATCGGTGATTAAGGAATCCTTGATATCTAGAGAGGCTGGAGTGGCGCAGTGCTTTGTGCGCTCGCCTCTCAAGCAGAAGGTCCCGAGTTCGATCCTCAGTCGTACCGGGATTTGTTTTTCTGCCTCCGCTCTGTCCACCCAGCAGTGATGGGAAGCTTATTCCCTTCAGACAAAGCGAAAAGTAAAGCGACGTGGAAATGAACTCGTCAACCTACCACATAATGTCGATGGCACAGGATGAGTGTCCCATTAAGAGGACACTTCCCCAACGTCTGTATCAGACATGGTACTAAACTTTTTTATATATATATCTATGCTGCCAAATCGGTATAGCTGGCTGGAATATTGCATTATATGGCTGTCAATCATACCGTTCGGGAAACCTATAAAATTCTATCATGTCAATTTATATTGATGTCATTGCAGGTACAGTGCTTTCGATGAAGAAAAACGGCTCGACAATTCCGTTATCTAAATGCACCAAACATCGGTTCTTGGGTTGCCAAAGCATGTGCATCGTGTCGGTTCACTGTTGTCGAGACTCAAAAGAGCATAGAAGAAGACCGTATAATCCATGCTGTTAATCAAATTCAGGAGTGTAAGGGTGAATGCGTGATTAAGTTGTTACGCCAAGGATTAAATAAGAGTGTTTGCATTCGTCAAATAGTGAGTGAATGAGTGATTGAGCGAATAGGTGAATACGAGATTGAGTGGTTAAATGAATATTTGTGACTGAGTGAGCGAGTGAATATAAATATAACATAAGGGTTGAGTGGGTAAGGGAAAATGTAATTGAATGAATGAATGAATAAATATGTGATTGAGTGAGTATAGTAAATGTGTCATTGAGCGAGTACGTGAATTTAATATGTGTGAGGGAGCAAATGTGCTCATTGAGTGAGTAGGTGAATATCATGTTTGAGTAAGTGAACGGCCAGAGACTAGCAATCGCAGACAATCTCGTGTACCTTGGCATACCCTGCCACGCTACGTGAACACCGATAAGGATGTGGCCTACAGATGCACTAGAGCCAGTGCAGTCTTCTACAACGGCACTAGGGCCGCTTTTTAGTCCATCCTATGACAAGAACGGCCGAAGATGTGAAGTCCGACGACCCCGACAGCGACAGGCAATAAGTCATGACAAGATAGTCTCTCCCTTGCGTGCAACATTAATGCAGTAATTCTCTAGAAGACATTTCCGTCATGTGGAATTGCCACTTCTTGTATCACAACAATAGAGAGGGGATAAAGGGGTTGTTGTGGAGGAAGGGAGGCAGTTTTGACCTCAGGGAGGAATAGATCCGTTTGATGCAGACCGACCTGCAGTCCCAATTTGTTGGCTATCTCCCATTCATGTCGTGCACTGTTTTACCAGCTAGAGGACAACAAACAATTACGTGTATCACAAATTTAAGACAAGCAACCAGCAACACAACAACGTCCATATCATTTTTCAGACAAACAGACAACAGAGACAAGTGGAGACGAATGGCCGGCAACGTGCTGCAAAGTACAAGGCACTCATGATGATGTGTTACGAACGGGGTCAGTTACTATCTAGAAGTACTGAGCACTTTTGTACACAAAGGCTATAGAACATCCTGTGGGATTATCGCGGTGCATATTTAATATTTTGGGGCATGATGGGTATCGTTATAATGTTCTTTAGAGTTCCCCATTGCTACATTTTATCATCATTATCATAGCATATTAATATTTTGTAATACTATTCACAATGCTTCTTTCCCTCCTTGGCATCCATTTTCCTCCCTCTTTTTCCCGCTGAGATGAACCAAGTGGTTAGTTAACGGGGTTTAAAGCAATCAATCAATATTGTCCGACGTTCTTTTTCGATTTACCTCTCGTCCACACAAAACAATACGCATAGGCATACTCGCACACAATAGATACACGAAATATATTTTAAAAACAACAACAACAATAACAAAATAAACAAAAACAAAAAAGCAACCAGTGATTGAAACAACCAATGTAAAAAGTTGTAGATAAAAAGAAGGGACGTAAGGTGTCCCGATTTATTATATATACATTGTCATTTAAACCGACTACATGGTATGAATACATTATGTAAAATAACATAGACCATAAAAAATAAAATGTCATTTGTTATCAAAATTTCTCGTGCGAAGACACAAAACGTTATAAAAGAAGTATAGGTATTTACATACAATGCCAATGCTTCCCGCTAGTCAGAACAACATTAAATGTAATACCAAAAAACAACAACAACAACAACAATAATAATAACAATAATAATAGTAATAATAATAATGTTAATAATGATAATGATAATAATAATAATAATAATAATAATAATAATAATAATCCATAATGATGTTATCATTATCTTGGATCACAAGGCGCAATAATTCTAGGTTATTCTAATGCGATGGCGCTGAATAAAATATTAATCATAACAATAACAATTGTAATAATAATAACAATGATGATGATGATGATGATGATGATGATGATGATGATGATGATGATGATGATGATGATGA